>JBAMBL010000654.1:0-16282 GCA_037043405.1 Drosophila subquinaria
ATGCATGCTCATTTGTCGCTAAGTTGCCTACGCGCAACTGCGCTCATTTGTAGCTTTAAGTGAAGTTGCCTACGAGCAACATATTCTTATGTATTTGATATTCCGAACTACTTGCTTGAAGCGTGTGAACAAGAAAGGTTCAGTAGTGTCCGCATGAAGCGGTTAATAAATGTATCAAGCAACCAAATAAACTTAACAGGTTATGGGCCCAGAATAGTTCGATTGTTCTGGGAATAATTAAACGCAAAGATGAATTCGGCAATGAACTCGATCGAGAAGTTGGACGACCAAAATTACAGTGCGTGGGTCGTTCAAATGAAGAGTGTTCTAATACATTCAGAATTGTGGCAGTACGTGTGTGGTCGTGTCGTGAAAAACGAAACGGACAGTGCTGAGCAGAAAGCCTTATTTGACAAAAAAGACGAGAAGGCGCTCGCATGCATTATGCTTTGCATAAAACCGTCACAAATAAATCATGTAAAAAATTGCGAGACAGCGGCAAGTGCCTGGGCTAGATTGAAGGAAATCCACATGCCAATGGGGCCTGCGCGTCGTGTAACTTTACTAAAACATTTGTTGCGTATGAAAATGACTGAGTCAGCTAATATGACAGAGCATATTAGTAAATTTACAGAACTGGTCGAAAAGCTAAGTGAGATAGACTTTACTTTGAGCGAAGAATGTCTTTCCATATTGCTGTTGTCAAGCTTGTCGGACGCATACGACAATTTCGTGGTCGCCGTGGAGACGCGAGATGAGTTGCCATCGCTAAGCGCGCTGAAAATCAAATTGCTCGAAGAGAGTGAACGGCGCATTACAGACGTAGATCAAAAGGGAGAGCAGAAAATGTTTTCGTCAGTTGCTAAAAATCAAACGCAGCAGGGATACAACGGTAAACACGAAAAAGGCAAAGCGCAAAAGAAAAAGTCAAAGCAAGATGGCTGCTGGACGTGTGGTCGTCGCGGGCATATAGCTGCAAATTGTCGCGTCAAAGACAATGCAAACAAAACGGAGAGCGACGAGAGAGAGAAAGAGAGTAAGAAATCGTACGCAGTTTTTGCATCAGCAAGGCACTCAAATGGTGGTGGTTTTGAGAGAAACGTATGGTGTCTGGACAGCGGCGCCACAACACATTTATGTAGCGACCGATCAAGCTTCATTAATTTGAGAGAACACAAAGAAAAAATTATGTTAGCTGGAAATAATTACATAGATGCTTATGGTCATGGCACAGTGCGATTAAGATTGAAAAATATCACAATTGATTTGACTGATGCATTATACGTGAAAGATCTCCAGTGTAACTTCATATCGGTGTCAAAAGTTGTGCAAAATGGATTTAGTGTTAAATTCGAGCAAAAGAATGCATACATTCAGAATCGCGAAGGCGATGTAATTTTGACGGCCACTGAGAGACAAAATTTATATATGCTCGAAGCAAAAGGAGAACAGTGTTTTGTCGCACATGCTAATGTTTCGGAAATTATAAAGCGGCATAATCGGCTTGGTCATTTGAATTTTGCCAGCCTAAATAAAATGATCAAAAATCAGCTGGTGCATGGATTAAAAGCACAGTGTTTTGATATGAAAGATCATGTTTGTGAAATATGCGCAAAGTGTAAAATCAAAGTGAAGAGCTTGCCAAAGAAATCAGAGAATCGCGCCAAAGATGTATTGGAATTAATACATACTGACATATGCGGCCCAATGAGTGCAAGCTCAGTTGGTGGCTCGCGCTACTTTGCCACTTTCATTGACGACAAATCACGATATGTGTATGTATGTTTTTTGAAAACACGTGATGAGATATTCGACAAATTCAAGGAATATAAAGCGCTTGCAGAAAAACAGACTGGGCGAAAGATAAAGTGTCTCCGAAGCGATAATGGGCGTGAATATTTGAGTGGCATCTTCGATCAATATTTAGTGAGCAACGGCATAAAGAGACAGCTGACTGTGCCGCATACTCCCCAGCAGAACGGTGTTGCAGAGCGTGCGAACCGAACGCTAGTCGAGATGGCACGAAGCATGATTCTACATGCTGGTCTAAAGGAGCCTTTCTGGGCAGAAGCTGTGAAGACGGCAGCATATTTGCGAAATCGCTCTGAGACGTCTACATTGGATGACATGACACCGTTGGAGTCATGGTCTGGCAAGAAACCATATGTAGGCCATATAAAAGTATTCGGCACAAAGGCCATCGTACTGAACAAGACGCACAGCAAGAAGTTTCTACCAAAGGGCGAGGAGCGAGTGCTGGTTGGTTATTCCGAAACCGCCAAGGCATACCGTCTGTATAATCCAAGCACACGAAGAGTCATTGAAGCACGTGACGTTATATTTCTCGAAGGGGATTTGATTGATGACGGCGTAAAGGAAAGGAGTTCGTCCTGCGTTAACGAGGTTGACATAGTGCTCATGCCGGAGCCTGATGCAGAAAGTCTGCATAAAGAAAACGACGAAGACGATGCAGATGAAGCCGAGGAAGACGAAACTGAATCCTATGAATCTGCAGAAGGAGATAATGAGGAACAGGGCGAAGTCGAGCCAGATGATGCGAGAAACAAAAGGGGACCTGGACGGCCAAGAATAGTACGCACCGGGCAGCAAGGGCGCCCACGCAAACAATACAACCTGCTGAATGTCATGTCAACAGATGATATAGCTGTACCATTGAATGTCAAAGATGCTTTGAGTTCGCTTTATGCGAATGAATGGAGAGCATCGATGCAGAAGGAGATGAACAGTCTTCAAACCAACAAAACTTGGACGTTGGTGGATCTTCCCAAAGGAAAGAAGGCAATCGGCAGCAAATGGGTGTTTGCAGTGAAGCGTGACAAAGATGGCATGGTACAACGGTTCAAGTCTCGTTTGGTGGCTAAAGGCTGCGCTCAGCAATATGGCGTAAACTACACAGATACGTTCTCACCTGTGGCCAGATACTCGACAATCAGACTGGTGATTGCTCTAGCGGTGGAGAATGGTATGTATATGCACCAAATTGATGTTTCTTCTGCTTATCTCAACAGTGAGCTGCAAGACGAAGTGTACATGCGACAGCCAGAGGGATTTGTCAATGAAGAATCTCCTGGCCAAGTACTCAAACTCAAAAAGTCGCTGTACGGCTTGAAACAAAGCGGTCGAGAATGGAACGAGAAGCTGAACATGGTACTGATGAAGATTGGCTTCGTTCCCTGCCCCAGTGAGCCATGTCTATACACACGTCAGGGCCACAGTAATCTCGACATCGTAGTCGTCTATGTTGATGACCTCATTGTGGCCAGTACGAGCAAAGAAGACCTCATGAGCGTGAAGGCACGCATATCACAGGAGTTTGAGGTGGTAGATGGCGGCCAACTACAACATTTCCTAGGCATGGAAATAGAGCGTGAAGGCGAAACTGGCAGCGTTACTGTGGGTCATAAGCAGTATATCGAGGGTCTCCTGCGTGAGTATGGCATGCAAGATTGCAAGCCCAACGCCATTCCTCTTGAGGCAGGATACCAAATGAGGTGCACAAACAACGAATGCCAGCGAGCGAGCCAAGTTCAATATCAGTCTTTGATTGGTTCACTAATGTATCTGGCCATTACTACACGGCCGGATATATTGCACTCCGTGACGAAGCTGGCGCAGCAGAATGCAGATCCTCACCAGGAACATTTCGCAGGTGCTAAGCAGGTATTGAGATACCTAAGAGGCACAACAGAATTGAGTTTGCACTACAAGAAGACCGGTCAACCAATACATTGTTTCGTCGATGCTGATTGGGCTGGAGACAGTACAGATCGGAAATCCTTCAGTGGCTGGGCGTTCTTCGCAGCAGGCGCTGCTTTCTCCTGGGAGTCTAAGAAACAGAGCGTCGTGTCATTAAGCAGCACTGAAGCTGAATATGTGGCACTTTCAACAGCAGCTAAGGAGGCTGCCTACATACTTAAAGTTATGAACGAAATGGGTTTCAGTCAAGGACCTGGAACCAAAATATATAGCGATAACCAAAGCGCGCAATGTTTAGCGAAGGATGCTAAGTTCCACGCGCGCAGTAAGCACATAGATATTAAATACCATCATGTTAGAGAAATGGTTAAGAACAATGTTGTTAAAATTGAATATGTATCTACCAACGATATGATCTCTGATGTTCTAACCAAAAACCTGAGTAAAATTAAGCATAAGAAATGTATTAATATGATGGGTATGCATTAGATTTGTAAATAGATAACTGCGTTGAGAAGGAGTGTTAAAAATAAATATATTTATATGCATACACCGCAGTTCTAATGCATGCTCATTTGTCGCTAAGTTGCCTACGCGCAACTGCGCTCATTTGTAGCTTTAAGTGAAGTTGCCTACGAGCAACATATTCTTATGTATTTGATATTCCGAACTACTTGCTTGAAGCGTGTGAACAAGAAAGGTTCAGTAGTGTCCGCATGAAGCGGTTAATAAATGTATCAAGCAACCAAATAAACTTAACAGCTTCTTTCTCAGAAACCGAAGGAGTTGCTGCTTATGCTGCCGTAGTTGCTGTTCGTCTTGTTGGTTATTCTGATAATTATAATAATTATGTTTGATCTTGATGTGTATTGGCAGATGATCAGAATCCAAGTCCACTGTAGAATACGTTATTAACCGATGACTTTCTATTCCAGAGTATATGGCGAAATCAATGGCGCTCGGCCTCTTCCTGCAGTCATATGGATAATGCGTAGCACCTCCCGTGGCAAGGATATTAAACACTTTGTTGCTGTGTTTCATGAGCAGTTGTCCACGACGACAGGCTTTGACGTTGCCCCACCATCTATGTTTGGCATTCCAATCGCCACATACAAGTATTCCTGGACAATTGAATTTGCTGCCGTTACTGTAACAACTGGAGAGATTCTGTAAGTGACACAGTAGATGCTTGAAGTGTTGCTCTGTCCAGATTGGCTGTGGAGGGCAGTAGATAGGGGCCAGGATGAGGGACTCTCCAGACTCTAGTTTAATGGCCACTGGGGCGCATTGGATTTGGTCAAATTGTATGGGCTGTAGTGCCATATGTTTTATTTTATTTCTTATCAGTATTGCCACGCCTCCACTTTTAAAGTGCATTGGCCGTTCCGTAAAATAGCAGTGGTATCCATTTATATTGTAAATAGTAGCTCTTCCTGTTGTTGTTGCTTGATTAGGATTGACCTTAGTTTCAGCGATCGTCATCACGTCCACGTCATGTATATTCATAAAGGCTTCCAGTTCATTAATCTTATTGGACACCCCAGCAGCGTTCCAATAGGCAATTTTAAAAGAGTTGCGATATTAAACGTGCTGAGGCTGGTAATGCTGTTGTTGCTGGTTGGTATGGGAGTTATTATTGGCAGTATTGTGTCTACTCATGATAAATACTTTCATTGGCTGCAGAGGAATTATTTATTGTTTGCATTGGGTTGGTGGAATTATTTATGAGTTTTGCATTAGTCAGCAGGGCATGTATGATGTTCAATAGTGCATCCATCTTTTTTCCCATAATGGCAATAGCTTCAGTGTTCAGTTGTAGGGCCATTCTGAAGTTGTCGCCTTGGTGTTGTTGCTGGCCAGTCTGTTGGCCGGCTTCCTGATGTTGTTGTTGCTGCTTTTGTTGTTGCTCCGTTCGCAGCTTCTCCTGGAGAGTATGCAGGTGCAGGTGCCAACTTGGCTGTAGGACAGCAGTGTCGGCCTGCTAGTGTTGTTATAGTTATTGTTGCCCTTAATGGGCGTTTGTTGCTGCCTGATCTTCTGGTGTTGCTGCTTTTGTTGTTGTTGTTGTTGCTGCTGCTTTTGCTGCTGTGGCTGTTGCTGCTTTTTAAAGTTATTAGCAACTTTATTTTGTTGCGGCTTTTGCTGCTGATGTGGCTGTTTTTTGGCGGATTTGTGTGTTGTTGTTGTTGCTGCTGCTGCTGCTCCTTCTGCTGTTGCTGCTTCGGCTTTGGCGTAACTGGCTGTTGTTGTTGCTTTGGCCTTGGCTGGTGTGTGCGTCTCCTTGGCGTATTCCCTGGCATTAATCCTTTAAGAGAGAGCCCATTTTGCAGAATATTTGCAAATTCGGCTCTATCTCTGTTGATGGCCAATTTAGATTGTTCCAGTTTTAATATTTTGCAGCCTTTATAACTGGCAATTTGTGCACCTTGGCAATTTGCACACTTGGCAGGTGTGTTCTTTGCCTTGGTGCATTTAATTGTCGCATGTTTTTCAGCACACTTGAGGCAGATAAATTGGCGGCGGCAATAGTTCTTGGTATGCCCAAATGCCTGGCAGCGATGACACTGGACCGGATCAATTAACCGCTTCTTCTTCTCCACCACAATGTTCTGGCAGCCCATGCGATTCATTTGGAGGATCTTTTCATTGGTACCGTCAACAGTCGGTTGGAGCTCCACTTCAAAGAGATTCAATGCTACACCGGTATAGCGATGTTTCATGACCCGTATGAATCTAGGCTTGAATCCACCAGCAATAAGCTGCTCATGAATCCACTTGGGCTCTGTAGTGGAGTGTAAGTGGCGTATGACAATGCGGAGGCCGCGATCTTTACGCAGTTGATGCGTATGCAGCTCCGCATTGTTGTTATGTTTATTGTAAACTTTCATTGTGTTGCAGTGCAGCCTAATTGCACCGTTTTGTGTGCATTTAGTTGTGTATCCATTTGTCAACACCCTCAAGGCCATTAAGTCGTTCCAATATGCGGTTGTATTTTGTCCACTTTGGGCAGAAATAGTGTAGGAATCTTGGAACTTTTCACTAAATTCCATTCCTGCTGCTGCTTTTGTTGTTCCTTGTTGTTTTTCCCATAATGTCATTTTGTTGCCTGAAAGAAGCTTTCTAGGCCGCTGGGAGTATTTGATGACATGGTTGACTGTTGTTGTTGTTGTTGTTGCTGCCTGTTGTTAGGAGCAACAGTAGTGGCTGGAGCATTGTTGTTGTTGCTGCTGTTGTTGGTTATTAGTTTATTGCTCAAGTTAGTTGCAGATGATGGTGGCACCGTAATTGTAGTTGCTGGTATCGCCGTATCTGCTATTCCATGGTGATGCGATCACCAATGACCTCTATCCTCAGATGCACTCAGCCACGAGCCATTTGAAGAGGAGGAGGAGGAGCTGCTCAGATCATCAAATGTGACGTCCGGATCTGACATATCATAGGCCGGATCGTCATCACCAAAACCATAATCGGCCTCAAACATCCTTGGATCAATGGGTTCACCAAGGGTTTTGAGGATCTGGAGGAATGCTTGCCGGGATTCAGGTGAGTTGCCAAACGGGACAGCATGCTGTTGGCGCTTGGAGACTCGTTTTGGTTGGATTTTACTTTTACGCTTGAGGCCAGCATTAATGGCTGCCTTGCGTTTATTTGATTTTAAAGGGGCATAATTTTTAGAAAAATGTCGCTCACCTTTTTTGTTTTCCTTTGCAGGTGGTGCTGCTGCTGGTGCTGGTGCTGTTGCTACAACTGCTGCTGCTGCTGCTGATATGACAGGCTGTTGCTGTTGTTGCTGCTGCTCGCATGGCATTATTGACGAAGGGTGCCTAATTGTTGTCGGCGTCGATGAACTGGATGTGGCTGCATCCGCATCCATCTCTTCCGTCAAGGAGTCTATGTAGTCCATGCCAAATGACAACACCACAGGCGAGACATTGCCCCTTGATGGTGATGATGATGATGACGACGTGGCAGAGGATGTGGCCAAGGAAATTGTGACCACATCAACAATGTCATCACTTGGCCGTTCATCACGCTGGTTGCTGGTATTGTTGCATTTATTGTTGTATTTATTGTTGCATTTATTGTTGTTGTTGCCATTGCCACTGCCGTTGCCGTTGGCCGCCAAAAATGTTTGCAAGTTATTTTTGGCGCCAACATCGATTGGCATTTTTGGCGGTTGATTTGGCGGCAGCGATGGCGACGAGTATTGAGTGAATAATGGCGGCGATGGTGTCTTCCTCTTCATTCTTTTCAACTCCTCTTTGGCTGGAGCCATTGGCGCCAAATTGGCCAATTTTGGCGCAATTTTAGGGGTTGAGAAAGGCGGCGGCGTTGGCGTAAGCGTCGGCGTTGGCGTTTTTGATTTTGATTTTCTGGCAGAGGGATTTGCCTGATCTATGTTGCCATGTTGGTTATCATTTTGTCACTTTTAATGTTTTATTTTTTATTTTGTATTGTTTATATACATATATATATTTATAATGTTATATATATATTGTTGTAATCTTTCCCAAATTTTATTTGCATCGAGTGAAACAGTTTTGCAGTCACTGTTCACTTTTCGTTAATAGTTTTTTGATTTAGTTGGGTAAAGATTTTACTTGTTCTCAGTTTTTAGTTTTTTTCAGTTTTTCTCGGTCATGACATTTTATAATTTATTTATTTAATTTATTTAATTTTTTTTTTTCATTTATTTATGTATGCCATCGTCGTCGTTGTAAAAAAGTTCACAAGCACACATAGAGAAAACGCAGGGACAGGCGAAGAAACATGGTAAAATGGTTTTAGAGTCACTGGGAGGGGACTGGTCAAATTTTATTGGTACAAAAGACAGAAAGGGGACACTTGCATGTAGCAACAGAGAAAAACACTTAACACGAAGACATTAAGTGTGCACAGCAATGATGATTTTTCTTCTTTTTTTTCCAGTTTTTTATTCAACTTGATTGCTTTTCTTTTGATTGATTTTATTTTATTTCAGGTTCAATTCTATGTGTATACAAGGGCATATACACATAGTTGCACACATTAGTTGATTTAATTGTATTTTTTTTGCAGTTTCTCGCTCATTATTTTATTATAAATTATTATGTCGTATTATGTAGAAATTGTTAATGTTCAATAAATGTATATTGATTAATGGCAATGATTGTGTTTGACTTTTATTAATTTTCAGCTTGAGTTGCTGCCATTTTTTTTCCACTGTAATGGCTTGTCTGCAAGAAGTGCAAAGTCTGCACAGCTTGATGGGGATTGGTCGGTCGGTCGCGAGGGTTGAACTTTGGATTCTCACAAGTGTGTGTTTGAGAAATGAAAATGGCCACTTTTTTTTTTTTTGGTTTTTGGTTTTTTATATTTTTCTTTCGTTTGTATTTTATTCAATTCAATTTTTTAATTCAATTCCAATTCCATATTGGTTAACCCGGGGTTTTTAATTCCAGTATTAACAATACGTTGGTGGTGGTTGGTGTTGACACAGTGACGAAGAGAAAATTAATTACAGTTTTACATTCTTTTCAGGCTTTGAGTTTACAACCGCACTCTGTTACGACTCGGCTTGGTTCCGTGGGGCAACGCCGGCTAGCTTTGTCACCTCAGGGGGGGTTGTTAACCAATTGCCCGCCGAGCCGCACAATCGCAATCATCGATTCGCACTCTCAACGATTACAAAACTAAACACGACACGAACATCGCAAAAACAACATAAATATCGGACACACATATCGGCGGCTTTGCTCTTATACCGCAGCGTACCCACCCTACCTGTGGCGGCAACTTTCAAATTCGAATTTAGTTGCGCCACCCAACAAAAATGTTCTCCGGCGACTATCCTACTCCATGACGATACGATCCCCCTCCCACAATAAATCCTCTACTCACACATTTTCGTTTTCAATCTCTTAATATTTATTTATAATTAAGCCCTACCATATTTCATTTATTTTTAGTTAACAAATTTTGATTTCAATAAATGTAGTACATTATTTTCTTTCAATATTCCCGATCTGTTTGGTGTTTCTATTTAATTGTCCTGTATAAATTTTATGGCTCACTGTTATTATTTTAGTTGTGTTATATCTTTATGTATGTATTTTAAACGCCTACAGGGGCCTAATAAACCTACAGAGCTCTGGGTGTATTTCGGGGCCTGCGGGGAAAAAGTCAATATAACTTTGGGCGGAACGGAAAGTGAACACGAAAGAATACAAAATCATAAATAAATAAACCAAACAAAATCAATGGATAAACAAATAAATTATAAAACGAAGAAATAAACAAAATCGAAATTAAATATAAATAATAAGTTGAATAAATTAAATAAATAAATTTAACAAAATGATAAATAATAAATTAAACAAAAATTAACAAATAATAAATAAGAAAATAAAGCAAAAGCTAAATAAATTAAACGAAAAAGAAAATAAATGAATTTACTTTAACAGAAAATAAATAATAGTAAAATTATAAATAATTTAATAAATAATAATCCGCCAGGTCCGGTGAAAATGTGGGAAAATCAAAAGGGATACCGCTCACCCCGAGATTGACGCAGCTGACCGCCGAACTGCAGGTGCTTCCAAAAACATACGCACTGCAGGGGTCGCTGACGTCACCGCCTGCCGTTGCAATGCTGTTACAGCTGTTGTTGTCGCTGCTGCTTCGTGTGTGTGTGTTTGGCGGGCTTTTATTAATTTGTTGGTGTGGATGTTGATTAAATGTTTGTATGTTTGTGTGGATGCCGAATTACTCGTTTTAATTGTGCGTGTATAAATATATTGTTTTGGCTGTTTGGTTGCTTTGTGGTTGTTGTTGCCGTTGATTATTATTGTAGCTTAGTTTATTTTGTCAACTTGTGACTGTTTGCTATACTGTTGTTGTTGTTGTTGCTGCTATATGCACTCTTCACTGCACTGTATGTGTGTGTGGATATGTATGTGGGTGTATGTCGTCGATACACAGCTAATCACTGCGGACGGCAGTCCGCGCTAGTGACGAAAGCAGCACGAAGGGTGCGAAGGCGACTAGCATATATACACAGGAAGAATGGAAAATTTGCTATGACTGTCCGATCAGGTCGAGCTATATACCGATCGAAAGGTATCAATTAAACTTACAAATGTGCATACTAAGACTTTTGAAAACTCACCTGGTTCGTGAGATAAACAGGTGTAAGTGGGAGGGGAAAAATTTAAATGATTGGAGCTAATGGGGCCGGTGGAGCCTTTTTTATTTTTATTTTAATTTTTAACTATTCTTATTAAAATTACGCGTCGAATGACACCTCGATCATCAAAATCCGACCGCTGGTTCGAAAGATAATTTATTTTGAAATTTTTGGTGCCCTTCTCAAAACGAGATGAAAAGTCAGTCTGTCTGTTTGTTTGTTTGTTTGTTTGTTTGTTTGTTTGTTTGTATAGATCAAATCGTTGTTTTAGCTTAAAAGTTTGAATGAGGACTTGTTCCCGCTCAAAAATCTAGAAACGTTTGTTCTACGACTTTTTCGAAAAACCGCTAGTTTAGCGGGAAATGCTAAAAACCGCTAAAATTTAAGCCCTCATAGCATCCAAACGATAGAAGCTATAGATGCGATCTATATATCGTTGCAAAGGTATTTTGAAGGGCTCTTAAGCATACCTTCAAAGTTTTTCTTTTAAGAAAAAGGTAAACGGCTACAGGTGAAACAAGGTATTTTTTTACGCTTTTTGGCGATTTAAGAAAAATCTACACATGAGATCACTTTAAAATATGTTATATGTTATAGGCAATTTGATTCCGCGTTTTTTGACATATAACACGTATCTGTCAAAATTCGTTTGGACAAGATATTACCTATTAACTGAATATACCTTTTACTTTTACACTACTGCATGTACATATGCAGTATGTACACTGCTTGCAGCGTAATGCGGAAATAAACTGCTTGCAAGTGGTGAATTCCTTTTTGCGGCAGATAAATCATTTTACTATCTCGACTTTTTCGAAAAATCGCTAGTTTAGCGGGAAATCGCTAAAAACCGCTAAAATTTAAACCCTCATAGCGTCCAAACGATAGAAGCTACAGATATGATCTATATATCGTTAAAAAGGTATTTCGAAGGGCTCTTAGGCATACCTTCAACGTTTATTTTTTATTTAAAAAGGTAGAATGGGAATAGGACAGCAGCTGCAAAGTGTCAAAGCAGCCAGAGTTGAAGAGTGCTGATAGCTTTTGCGCTGGGCATGTGTCACACATGATGTGTGTTTGTAAAGGGGACCAGTGTTGCCAGACAGTTTGTTTTAGCTGTACAAACGATAAACAAAATTGACAAAACTATACTGTCAAAAAATATTGCAATTTCAAAATTTCTGATGTCTTATTCAAAAATTTCTGATATCCCATAAAAACCTCTTACAGGTAAAACTCTAGTGACGAAAACATTTTCATGCCCCAAAATTTCTGATATCCAATTTTGACAATAATCAAGTTTTACACATAAATTATTTTAAACAAAATTTTTGCATTCGGCACTGCGCAAAACAGTGAGTTTTATTTGGTATTAGAATTGAGACATTTTAGCGCAATGTGCCGAGTGCCAACATTTTGTTTAAAATAATTTATGTGTAAAACTTAATATTATTCGTCACAAAATTGGATATCAGAAATTTTGGGGCATGAAAATGTTTTCGTCACTAGACTTTTACCTCGTAAAGAGGTTTTTTTATGGGTAAATTATATTCTGGACTATGTTTAATTCATTAACATAAACACAGTTTCCCGCCACTGCACAAAACAACAAAAAAAAAACCCAAAGCAAATCAAACACAAAAAAAACAAAGTCAACAAAAAAAACTTGACGCTCGCGCATACATATATGTATATTTGCATATCGCGCTTTAAACAAAATCTCCCCGGCTTGAACTCCCAACGCCTACGTCTGCGTTCGAGTTCCAAAACCACACTCCCGCTTGCAGAAAAATTCGTGTTGCTAAGCCAAATTTTTGCCTCTCTTTCTGCCTACGCAACGGGTCTCCGAGTCAACGGCCGATCGCCCTTGGCATTGACCCATTTTTCGGTGCATTCGGCAAGCCGCCCACGCATACAAAAAAAACTACTCTCTCTCTCTCTCGACGACTCTTATACGAGCGCTCTCTTATTCCAAAATGGCCCACCTATTTGCCTATCGCATGCGCTGTGTCTTTTTTTCCTTCGCCGACCACGGTCACACTGGCTCGATTTACGAAATTTATCGGCCTGCCAGACCCAGATGCAACAACTCTAAGTTGGTCAAGTTTGTTTGCTCTAAATTAATTTACAATACATGTTTTATAAATTAAATTCAGACGCACGTACACACACGCACAGAGTCTTTTATGTCTTTTATGATTTTTAATTTAAATTGCTTGTTTCAGTTTCAGTTTAAAGTTTCAAGTTGCTCGCGATCGAAGAACAAATCACGTCCGCACCGCATGGCCGACTCAATCGATTTGCGATGTTCTATGTTCGCAAGGGCAACGAACGTACAGTCAACGAACAACGACCCCAAGTCGGCTAACTTAGATCGTTATTTTGTTGTTGGCGCATTCGTCAGTTCAAAACAGCGGGACATTTTCTGGATAATGTTAAAATTTAACATTAACAGTCTTGTAGCATTAACAGTCTTGTTTTTTGGTGTGTGGCCTCCCCGACTGTTAGGGTTAACATCCGGGCCATCGATATCAGAGTATTTGTGTGTGTATGTGCATCCAACTTGTACATATTTTTGGGGGTACGTACATATTTATCTTCATTATTTTTCCTCGCATATATAAAGGAGTGTTCATTATCAATAATTTTGTATATAAATATTAATTACTGGCTATTTACAGGTACATAATTACAGGGAGATGGCATCAATACATGCATTGAATGAAAAACATGGGATTACATAATCAGGTAAAGAGACAAGCAAAATGTTGGCAATTTGAGTTATGCAATCTGCAGGGCACACAATAAACAAAGTTTTAATGTGATTTTTTCTTTTCTTTTCAGGTATAATGGCAGAATAACAAGGTAAGTATTCTCGAGTTAAAAAGAAAAGGGTCAAGACTTGGTGAGTATAAAATTTTAGTGACAATATATTTTCAGAGACATCAATCAGCTGTTTTTTCGTATAGGGCCTACAGTGACTACACGTGCAATTGCAAGGTGAGTATACTAATCTTGGTGTCATTGGTGTCTCCTCGTCCGAACGGCCTTTCTGTGGACCTGCCGTTGCCAGTCGCCGTGAGATGGACGCCAGTTTGTTGCAGTCCAGCGCTGCTGTCGCTGCAACTCTTCTTCTTCTTCTTGTTGTTGCTGAATTTTCTGCTGCCTTTGCCCAGGCCAAGGCAAAGGCGGCATGGCTGCCGAATTTGGATTGGAGATGCCCAATAAGGGCATCAGGTGCGATGTGGCCAGCAGCAGCAGTACAGCAGGTGCACCCATATACACCTGGGACCGCCGCCGTGGCCACGGAGTTGCTTGCCAAAATGGCCAATAAGGCCGTTGTTGCTGCCGGCGTCGACGTTGCTCGCCCGGCTGGATGTGTTGTACACGTCTGCATGTGCCCAGGTGGGGCAGCAGGCGTCGTATAATGGATTCACGGACGCCTGTCCATGAATAAGTAGGTGCGATTTCGCCTCCATGTGACGCTGCCACGGATCACTGACGCCATGGAGTAGACCAAAGGGAGAAGTGGGCAGCTGCTTCTGCCGATACTGTCGCCGAGTTTGGCCAGGAATGGCCTGCTTGTCACAGGACGTGCCCGATGGTGGCCCAGGATGAGTCTCCTGCTGCTGTCTAGCTCTTTTTACAATTCTTGCCTCACGCATGGACCAGGAGTGGCCCAGACGGGATTTTCTTGGCTGGTGCACGGATGTGCG
The DNA here is from genome assembly GCA_037043405.1 of Drosophila subquinaria. Taxonomy (NCBI): domain Eukaryota; kingdom Metazoa; phylum Arthropoda; class Insecta; order Diptera; family Drosophilidae; genus Drosophila; species Drosophila subquinaria. Next base: position 14,599 of record JBAMBL010000654.1, read on the forward strand.
ATGATGGTTGTTTGGAGAGTTATGGCGGTGTTGATGCCTCACAGCCCATGCATCGTGGTGACTTGGAGATGGTGCGTATCATTCGATTGTTTCTGGATTCAATGCGATTAAATTGAGTCTCACTGGCCAGTGCACCCCAGATTACTATGGCATATCGCCAAATAGGTGCAATGCACTGTTTGAAAAACAGTAGTTTGCTGGTCTTCGGTAGCTTACTGGCGCCTCCAATAATCCAGTTGTATTTCCTGGCAGCTGTTGCTAGCTTTGCGCGGACTTGTGTAATATGATGCCTCATATTTAGTTTGCTGTCAAGGTGCAGTCCAAGGTATTGGTGTTTGTTTTTGTGCTGGATGGCGTTACGGTTTATTGTTGGCATTGAAGGGATATGTGATTGCTGTAACCTTCTTTTAGTGAAGAGAAAATGTGCAGTTTTAGTATCGTTTATTGTTATGCACCATTTATTTGCCCAGTCAACAATATTATCCAAGTATAATTTATTAATTTTTACAGACAGGCTTGGCGTGCTTGCAGATGACATGATGACTGTATCGTCGGCAAAGGTGGACAGAAGGATGTTGTTGCTCATATTATTATCGCTGACGCAAATGCGGTTACTGTGGCGTGTCCAGGTGCGTCTTGACGGGAGTGGCATGTCCGATGTGTAAATCGTGTACAGAATTGGCCCAAGCACACTTCCCTGCGGTACGCCAGCATTTATGGAGCCGATCCGAGATGTGGTGCCGTCGTCGTTGTTAATGCGGAAAGTTCGTGCTGTCAGGTAGCTTTCAAGGATACGATACAGCGTAAGTGGCAGCAGCTTATGCAATTTGTACAGGAGCCCGTCGTGCCATACTCTGTCAAATGCCTCCTTGATATCGATGAAAATTGCAGAGCAGTAGTTACTTTCTTCAAATGACTTCATAATAAATTGCGAGACACGTCTCAGCTGCTGTTCAGTGCCATGGTTAAGTCGGAAGCCAAACTGGTGAGTGGGCAATGCTTCGGCAAAGCTATTGCACTCAAACATCCTTTCCATTACAAGTCTTTCAAAGATTTAAGAGAACCCATCGAGGAGGCTAATCGGACGATATGATTCGGGGCTGTCTGTTCTTTTACCAGGCTTAAGGATCATTTTTATTGAAGCACATTTCCATTGTTTTGGAAAGTGTCCAAGGCGTAGCATTGCATTATAAATAAGCACCAGATGGAGAATGCCCTTTTTTGGCAAGGCCTTGATGGTGCGATTGTCTATCGCATCAATGCCTGGCGATTTATTGTATTTTAGCAGCTTAATGATTTTTATTACATCAATGTCTCTTATAGGTCGAAATGATGGGGCTGTTTGTGGAGTATCATGTTGTTCCTGATAATGCTGTTGTTGCTGTTGCCGCAATAGTGTTTGGTTCTGGGATTGATGCTGCTGCTGTTGCTCAACTTGATTGACTTTTCTATCATGTTGTTGTTTTGGGTGTTGCCGTATTTGCTGGACAAGGTTGCCAATTTGTTCGCGATCCTGTGGAGAGTTCGACAAGATTGGTCTGAATCGCTCTTCTAAGTAGTTGGCAAATACTTCAGCCTTCTCTGCGGAGCTTCTGGTCCATTTAATGTTGATGTTGCTGTTGTTATTGTTGTTGTTGCTGTTAGTGCTGCTAGTTGCAGTATTAGCATTAATTTTGAGTGGCCA
>JBAMBL010000655.1:0-40857 GCA_037043405.1 Drosophila subquinaria
TGGACAATGCACGAAACTCGGATGGATTTTATCTGGAGCTGTTAAGATATCAGGATCAAAACGAATTCACACAGCTATAAACTTAGAGAAATTTTGGGAAATTGAAGAAGTACCACAAGCACAAATGAATACGGACAATGAAAAGTGCATGGAACTCTTCGAGGATACAACGCAAATAGACAAGGATGGCAGGTTCATAGTCAAGATGCCATTTGAGGAAGACAAACAATTGGGAGAGTCCAGGAATCGGGCCTTAGCACGTTTTATAAACTTAGAAAAAAGACTTCTAAAAGATAGTAAGCTAAGAAGTCAATATACTCAATTCATGAAAGAGTATCAGGAGAACAATCACATGGAAGAAACAAGAGATATGAAGGATGGGAAATATTATATACCACATCAACCAGTAATTAGAGAGGAAAGTTTGACAACAAAGCTTCGTGTTGTATTTGATGCATCCTCAAAAACAACTAATGGGAAAAGCCTAAATGATGTTCAGCTGACCGGACCACACATTCAAAAATCAATCTTGGAAATAATTTTAAAATGGAGAAACTGGAGATATGTATTGACAGCTGATGTAGAAAAAATGTACAGACAAATAAAAGTAACAGAAGAAGATCAGAAATACCTTAAAATCTTATGGAGATGTGATCCGAAGGAGCCCATTAAGGAATTCAAATTAACAACGGTTACTTATGGAACAACTTCTGCGCCGTTTCTAGCAACAAGATGCCTGCTAGAAATATCCAATAGATGTACTGATGCTTCTATTAAGGAAATAATAAAAACTGACTTTTATATGGATGATTTGATGACAGGAGCAGAAAACAAAGAAGCATGTATCGACATCTACAAAAATATATCGAAAGAGCTAGAGAGGTATGGATTCCATCTCCGAAAATGGACATCAAATGACAAATTAATAACGACAACATTGTCTGGACAAGTCACGGAAAAATGATTTGAAATCAACAACGAAGAATCTATAAAAACCTTGGGCTTAAAATGGAACCCGCAAGATGACCACTTCAGTTTCAATATCAGCATTAGAGTGGGTCAATTTGTATGGACCAAAAAAAATGCACCAAGCGGTTGTCAAAATCGTAATCTACGACGAATTCTAAGAAGATTTGCCCAAGAAACCATAGGTCTAAAATCATTTTCGAGCTTCCGATTTTTAGCGAGAAACTTTTTGTATCTTTTTGTCACTTTAAATACGCATAGATACCTAAGCGAGTGCATAAAAAATAATTTGTTTCACTTAACATTTTTTCAAGAAAATTATAAATTTTTAAAAATGTAACAATAAAATAAAAAAATTAAATTTTATTTTTAAAATTATTTTTTAAATTTAAAAAAAAAAATTTTAAATATAAAATTACAAAAATTGGCATTAATTTGCATTTGACCGTTAATTTACGCCCTTTCTAGTGCCACGCCCACTCCAATTTTTTTCCAAAAATTCTTTGAAGTATTGAAAATATATAGTTCAAGTTTCAACCCGATATCTCACCTGGTTCAAAAGTTACAGATTTTTGCCACCAACATTGGAAAAACAAACCGAAAATGGGTACAAAATACATACAAATTTGGTACCATTTTATATGTATTTTGTATGTATTTTGTACCCATTTTCGGTTTGTTTTTCCAATGTTGGTGGCAAAAATCTGTAACTTTTGAACCAGGTGAGATATCGGGTTGAAACTTGAACTATATATTTTCAATACTTCAAAGAATTTTTGGAAAAAAATTGGAGTGGGCGTGGCACTAGAAAGGGCGTAAATTAACGGTCAAATGCAAATTAATGCCAATTTTTGTAATTTTATATTTAAAATTTTTTTTTTTAAATTTAAAAAATAATTTTAAAAATAAAATTTAATTTTTTTATTTTATTGTTACATTTTTAAAAATTTATAATTTTCTTGAAAAAATGTTAAGTGAAACAAATTATTTTTTATGCACTCGCTTAGGTATCTATGCGTATTTAAAGTGACAAAAAGATACAAAAAGTTTCTCGCTAAAAATCGGAAGCTCGAAAATGATTTTAGACCTATGGTTTCTTGGGCAAATCTTCTTAGAATTCACCGTAGATTACGATTTTGATACCCGCATTGGGTCGAAAAAAATTGACCCACCCTACAACAACGAAGAATCTATAAAAACCTTGGGCTTAAAATGGAACCCGCAAGATGACCACTTCAGTTTCAATATCAGCATGCCTTTAGAGGAAAAACTAACAAAACGAAAGGTGCTATCAGCCTTAGCAAGAATTTTCGACCCAATGGGGTGGCTATCGCCAGTTACGATATTAGCGAAACTATTTATTCAAAAGCTTTGGATATCAGAAATAACTTGGGATGAACCATTAAATCTGACAGCATCTCAAGAATGGTTAGATTTCAATAAAAAACTGAAATCCATAGAAAATATAAAAATCCCAAGATGGACGGGAGCATGTCAAGACACGCCCTTGGAGCTACATGGATTCGCCGATGCATCCGAGTTGGCATATGCTGCTGTAATTTACGGAAAGACACCAACAGGTGTGGCATTAATTACCAGTAAAACAAAAGTGAATCCTATTAAGAACCGGAAAACGTTACCAAAATTAGAGTTATGTGCAGCACATCTTCTTGCCAAACTACTAAGCGTTGTGACGGAGACAATACAAACAAAAATACACATATACGCTTGGAGCGATTCTACAATTACACTAGGCTGGATAAGAAACAACAAGAATAAAGACAAATTCGTACGAATGAGAGCAGAACAAATTAAGGAGCTAGCACCAGCAGCCACGTGGAGACACGTGGGAACCAAAGAAAATCCAGCAGACCTTGGAACCAGAGGTATGACACCAGATAAATTAACAACAGCCAAGATATGGTGGAATGGCCCAGACTGGCTTACAAAGGATAAAAAAGAATGGCCAACAGAGAGAGAAAATGTAACAATGTTGAATTGCCAAACAAACATAGATGAGAACTTTCTAGACATTGTGGAAACCAAGTTCAGCTGCCTGGAAAAACTAATAAGAGTCGTTGCGAACGTTAAACGATTTTTAACTCTCTGCAAAAAACAGGGAAATATTGGAAAGCTATCAGCTAATGAGCTAAAAGAAGCCGAATTAGTAATAATCAGGCATCATCAAAGTAAAGAATACTCGAATGAAGTGACAAAACTAAAAGAAAAACTACAAATAGATACAAAAAGTAAAATAGCATCGCTACACCCATTTCTCGACGATAAAGGAATCCTCAGAGTAGGTGGCAGACTTCAATACGCGGAACTACAATACAATCAAAAACACCCAGTGATAATAAACAAATCACATTTAGGAGACCTAATAATTGAAAAAACACACAAAGAAACGCTTCACGGAGGGAACAGAGTAACAGAAGCACAAATAAAGCGAAAATTTTGGATAAATGGGCTAAAAAATTCAGTCAAAAGAATAATTCACCAATGCATAAAATGCACAAGATTTCGTCAACAAACTATGGAACAGTTAATGGGGCAAATACCAGAGCCAAGAGTCACGATATCACAACCGTTCAGTCATACAGGAATCGACTATGCAGGACCTATCAACATTAGAGTATCCAAAGGAAGAGGACAAAAGTCATATAAAGGGTACATAGCGCTGTTTGTATGCATGAGCACAAAGGCAGTTCATCTGGAGGCAGTAAGCGATCTAACCACAGAAGCATTTATAGCAGCACTCAAAAGATTCACAGCAAGAAAAGGAAAATGTCAACACATTTATTCAGACAACGGTACAAACTTCGTTGGAGCCGAAAGAAAATTGAACTCTGAATTTATGCAAGCAATACACAACAACAGTATAGCACCTATATTGGAGAAGGAAAGAATAGAATGGCATTTTATTCCGCCGGCAAGTCCCCACTTCGGAGGGATCTGGGAAGCCGGAGTGAAATCAGTTAAGCACCACTTAAAAAGAATAATTGGAGACAGCACACTCACGTACGAAGAAATGAGCACGTTGCTGGCACAAATTGAAGCCATAATGAATTCTCGACCGTTATATCCAATAGACTACAGCAACGAATTCGACGACATTCTAACCCCAGGCCATTTTCTAATCGGAAGACCGATGTTGGAGGTGACCGAAGATGTAATTAATACGAATATCTCGTTAACAGATCGTTGGAAACTACTATCCAAAATGAAAACACATTTCTGGCAAAAATGGAAAGACGAATACTTAGTTACACTACAAAAACGATTGAAATGGCAAAAAGAGTCACAAAATTTAGAAGTCGGACAAATAGTTCTAGTGAAAAACGAGAACACAAGTCCGACAAAATGGCCACTCGGACGAGTAGAAGAAACTCATCCAGGAGCAGATGGAAAAGTGAGAGTTGCCTCAATCAAAACTCAAAATGGAATAATAAAACGGCCGATCCACAAGCTTTGTCCATTAAATACCGATAGAGAAGAAACCAAAACAAAGCGGAAGAATGAAGCAACCACAGCAGTAACAATAATCAGCTGTCTGCTTTTATTCACATTAATAAATAAAGCAACAGGGCTCAATACAACGAAACCGGATCAGGCGAAAATAACTCCACTACAAAACAATGCTATGATGTATCTAGATGTACAAGGGAAGCTAGACATAGTTTCATCGAAATGGAACCTAATTATTCATTATAATCTAGAACCATACATACTGGAACTAAACCGGATCAACCATTACATCGAAGAAGTAGCACTAAACTGCAAATACTTAGTTCAGTTTGAGGGAGCATGCGCGATGATGACACAAGCACTATCATTCAGATACACCCACCTAAAAAACAACAACGAATTACTTCTAAAGGTGAAAAGAAAGAGACGCGCACCCTTTGAGTTCGTGGGATCGATACATCATATCCTATTCGGAACAATGGATGCAGATGATAGGAAGATGTTAGAGTCCAACATACAAAATGTATTTGACAACCAACAAGATTTACACAAAATGTACAAAAAGCAGACGTCTATAATAGATTCGACAATTAACATATTAAAGAAGACAACGGAAGACGTCAACGAGCAATTTGAAGCAATGGACAATGAAATAAAAAGACTTCGAAACGATATAGCAGAAAAGATATACATAAACCAATTGGCATTGTCATATCAAATAATGCTATCGCAAGTAATCCAACTGATCGAAAATTGCGAAAAAATACAAACAGCAATTACAAACCTATTCATTGACTTAAATCACGGGAGAATAAATCCACAATTACTCAAGCCATCACAACTGAAAGCGGAAATCAATAGGATAAAGGAAAAACTACCAGCCAAGCAAAGACTGCCAGGAGATGCCACTGGTACGGAAATAAAGGAAATTTACAATCTAATGGAAGCACAAGCTATGATAATAAATGATCGGCTAGTAATACACGCCGAGATTCCGTTGTTCAACCAAGAATCAGCAACGATCTACCGAATAATTCCAATACCAGTTGTAAAACATAGGAGAACAGTCATAGTTCAAGTTAAGGCTGAATATTTGGTATACAACTTCAACCAAGACATCTACACCTTGATAACGGGCACTCAATTAACGATGTGTAACCTGCAATCCAACAAACACTGGCTATGCAAGGGAAATTGGCCCTGGAAGAGTGCAGCAGATAACTCATGCGAAATGTCAACGTTAAAGCAAGGCACAGATCCAGCATGCGAGTTTCAACAAGTAGCAGCCGAAGACATGTGGACTCAACTACAATCCAGAAACACTTGGTTGTTCAAAATATTCAACGAACCAATCCTGGAATGGACCTGCGGAAGTCAACACAGTCAAGTACTACAAATAACAGCACAAGGCATCTTGCAGCTACAAGAAGGATGCTCTGCCCGTCAAGACAAGCATTTACTGACCGCGTCTCAAGAAATTACAACCGAGGATGACATTCAACATCAAGCAACACCACTAATTAAGCTAGCAAATAATATTCCACTTAACAAAATAAAACCTATTACAAATAAGCTTATAAATAATACAGAAGAAATTAATAACATAAAGAAATTATTAGAAGAACAAAAACTTGATAACTTTAGGTTAAGAAAAATTGAATTTCACCATTTATCAGGACACACCTCCTTAATACTAATAATTATTACAATGATAGCTGTAGGTACGATGTTTATACTAAAAAAATGTAAGACAGATAAAAATAGAATTAATATAGAGTTCGGATCACCACCAACAACAGCCACTTAAGCATGGCCCCCCGCAAAATGTTCATAAATGAACATACTTTTCAATCAGCCCTCGGAATGCGCCACCACATGTGCGATACTCAAGTGACACAAAAAGGCCACGACGGCATAGAATTACCACACGGGTCGAAATCCCGGCGCTCAGCAATAACAAGATCAAAATAACATAAGCAAGCCTGCATGCATGCGGGAGTAGAGCGCACGAGGAGCAAGAAAGAGTGAAGGATATGTAGAGTAATTAAGTAGAGAATACAAGGAGTAAGAAGGAGTAAAAGATATGTGTCAGATAGTAAATACATAAGATAAGATTAGACTATACAATGAGTAAAAGAGAACCAAACATAATCTAAACACTAGTATCGACTCTATCTAAATAAGTACATAAGACAATACAATAAGTAGGAAGAAGTCAGGAATAGATCAATACTATATCTAACTCTGTTTATTAGTACATAAGAAATCCTTTAAAAAGCGCATACAATTCAATAAACGTTGTCAGTTCATAATCATAACTCGTGAGTGTTTTTACTTAGGGATTGGCCTGCGTATAATTATACTGAGATCTAACAGCAACTAACATTGCGGAAAGACTTAGTACTTTTGTATGCATTGTGTCTGCAATACTATTTGAGATCTATAACAGCAATTGATATTGCGGAAAGACTCAATAGCTTTGCTAACAGCCACTTTCACTTTTCTTGCGACAGCCACGTAGGACGCGCGAGGCTTAGTGGGCGCCGAGGAGGTGGACTCCCTGGTTATTGGTTCAACTGCTGTTGCTGCTGCTGACGTGCTAGGGCGCTCATCCAGAGCTTCCTGCCGTCTTGATTTTGGAGCCTTGTGCTCTGCTGCGATAGGTGTCGCTGCAGCAGGTCTTTGAGCAGTTTGTCCGGGACTGCTTACTACGAGGTGAACTCGCTATTCGCAGCTAACCTCCCCGAGGGGTGGCCATTCGCTATCCGCAACCCGCGACCCGCCTGGTGGCCTCAGCTGAGCCCCCTCCGAACCATCTCCCAAGTTCTTCCACAGAAAGGGAAGCCAAAATGTGGTTCCCGATGCACTATCACGAGCTCATACAGAAGAATTGTCTGCTATTAGTCATGAAGAGTTCGTGGATTTAAATTCAGAGAATTTCATCCGAATATGGAGAAACTAGAGAGAAAGTGCTTAAAAACAAGTTGCATATGCCTGACGTCAAGGTCGTCGGTAATATTATTTATAGGCGAACCGAACATGCAAGTGGCGACCGAATAGCGGATGATATGTGTTGGAAACTTTGTGTACCCAAAGCCCTGGTTGCATGTGTGTTAAGACAGAATCATGAGAATCCTCTAGCTGCACATAGTGGCATTAACAAAACCTTGGAGAGAATACGACGTTTATATTATTGGCCTTATTTAGTGTGTGACGTCAAAGAGTATATAAGCAACTGCGATATTTGTAAAAGCACGAAATACCCAAATCGTTCGCTGCGTCCTCCAATGGGAAAAACTGGCGATACGCAGAGGTTTTTCCAAAAGCTCTACGTAGATTTTTTGGGGCCGTATCCTCGAATTTGGTCCGGAAACATTGCAGCAGATGCTGTCACCAAGTATTTAGAAGAAGATCTCTTCCATTGTTTTGGGGTTCCCGAAGTGGTGTGCAGTTTAAATCCAACATTTTTAATTTCTTGCTGCAAAATACCAAATTCAGCATTCATATACAGCTATTTATTCGCCTCAAGCGAACGCTTCTGAGCGAGTAAATCGTTTGGTAATAGCTGGAATAAAGTCTTGCTTAGACTCGGACCAATCGAAGTGGGATGAACAGCTTAGCTTCATAGCCTGTGCGTTGCGCTCAAGTGTTCATTCAGCAGTCAAAAGTAATCCTTATCAAGTAGCATTTGGGCAAAATATGATCACCAGTGGAGCTACATATGGAGTATTGAGGCAATTAGAAATGCTGGAAGACCGTACACTACAATTCGATGGCGATGACTCGTTCGATTCAATTCGCAAATCAGCCCAAAATGCCATACAACGGCAGCACGATCGCAATGAGCGGTCCTATAATCTTCGCAGTCGGAAAGTATCCTTTGAGCCTGGACAAAAGGTATTCAGAAGGAATTTTCAGCAAAGCAATTTTGCGAAAGGATTTAATGCCAAACTAGAACCGGCATTCATTAAGGCAAGAATTATAAAAAAAAGTAGGAAATTGCTATTCAGGCCTGTTCCGGTTTTCACTTTTGGCAAGATTTTGCGAAAATGAATTTCCTTCACTTGTTCCGGTTTTCACTTTCGGCAAGATTTTGCGGATTGAATTCACGTGCCATTGAGCAAGTGAGTTTGAATTCGGAAGGAAGAAATCGATGATTTTGGCATGCTTAGCATAACATTAAAGTGAAAATAAAATATTTATAAAATACTTCAATGTTTTGGGAATATTACTACATTATCAGATAAATAAAACATATTTCATTTGATTTTTAATTAATTTTTATTTCATCATACCTCAAAATCGATAAGACTCTAACCTAACATTTTTGTCGGATTTGCTCGACCTGTTCTGGTTTCCGCAAATATTTGTGAAAATGAATGGGAAATTTATTAGGGCTGCCCTTGTATTTTAAACCACAATTTAAGAAGAATTAAATTTCTTGATTTTTAAATGCAAGTTTGGACAAAACTGTTTGTAATTCAATGCAAAAAAGAACGGATTAGTTTTGTAAACAAACACTGTGCATCAATTGGCAACTCTGCAAAAAGACATTTCTCAGCACTGAAAATATACCGCACTGTCAACACTGAAAATATACCGCAGTGTTAACACTGAAAATATGCCGCACTGTCAAAAATACAAAACGGAAAATGTAAGTACGAACACAAATCATTTAACTAATATTTAATTAATCAATTACAATTTTTAACAGGCGCAAACACAAAAACCAAGAACAGGATGAAATATTCCTTAAATTTATGAATGATCAACCCGACATTGCGCGTGGTTTCACAAAAGGCGACCGTGTGGCAGTCGATTCAAAATGGGCTGCACTTGCTGCGGAGTTAAACAATGCAGGTCCATCAACAAAAAATGTGGTCGGGTGGAAAAGGTGAATAAGATTAATTGGTTTTAAAATAAACATAAAAATGTGCTAACAATTTTTAACATTTTTACATTCTTCAAGGTGTGGAGCGATTGAAAAGGCGCAATCCGCAAAAAACTAGCCCATAATAGGAGGGAGGCAATGGCTACTGGTGGCAGACCGTACGCCCAATTAGCCCTGTCCGATGCGGAAGAAACCGTGCGGCCTGTACAAAATGATTGAAGGCGACGGAGCAAGTGCTTTCAGTGCGCCTGATACTGATGACACTAAGTCTCCACTTGCCAGTTGCAGTGGCATTAGTTACAAGCGTCCATTAGAAAGCGCACCGAAAGCACTTGCTCCGTTGCCTTCTACGGAGAGGACACCAAAACGAGTGCGACGCGCTCCTGCTGAAAATCTAGAGGAGATTTGCGGTGCCTCAAACCGATTTATGGAACGCGTGGTGGATAGTTTGGATGCCATTCGCTCCAACATGGCCGTGCAAACATCATTGATGGAGCAGCATTTCAAAACTATGGAGGAAATTGAAAGAAAGAAACTTGAGGCCCTCCAAAATAATTTTAAGTAAAACGTAGATTTAATAATTTGTTAAATTAAGATAGTTTAAGTTTTTTTGAATGAAATACTTTTAGTTGGCATATGATTTTTATTTTATTTTATGGAAATAAGAATAATGTACGAGTAACCTGGTCACGGATAGCAACAGCATCTTGTGAATCGTCTTGCTGTTCAGTTACCTGCTCAGTTGCTTCTTGAAGACTGGGGACGCAATTCTCAAAATTTTCACTTGGCAGTGGTGTATTTCTTCTTCGACAGAAGTTGTGCAGCAGACAACAAACATTGATGATCATAGTTGCAAACTGCGGGTCATAAAATAGTGTCCCTAGCAGACACCTAAATCTACTCTTAAGCAAACCAATCGTCCTCTCTACGATGTTCCTGGCTGAAGCATGTCTTATGTTATAGATGTGCTGCATAGTACCACTTTGAGCACTTCGATACGGTGTTAAAACAAACGACTCTAAAGCGTATCCAGAATCTGCCAGGATAATTTCATTAGGGTTTCTAGAAAAGTATGCTCTCACAGCGCTGCTGTTCCAAATGAGTGAGTCGTGACATGCACCAGGATGTGTACCGTCGATTGCTAATATCTCCATATTATAGTTGCAGACCTATGGAGTGAATGGTTGTATGTTTAAGATAAAATATGTAAGGTTTGTGTATGTGAGCATATTTACCACCATTGCGTTCAGGCTAAAGTAACCTTTTCGGTTTAAATATAACGACGAATCTACATTGGGCTTCACAATTTTAACGTGCGTGCTATCAACGCAGCCAGTTACATTTGGTAATTTAAACTTTTCATAAAAATGGTCCTTTGACTGCCTAATTTGAGCTTCAGTTTGTTTTACAGAAACATTTTCGGGGCACAACTTCTCTAGCTCTCTTAAAACGTTGTGAAGCACTTTGGAAAAGGTGCTCCTTCCTATGTTTACGTCATGGTCCTTTGCTACACCCAATTGGTAGGACCCAGTTGCCAAAAAGCGTAGAGCTGCAGCAAGCTGAGTTTCATTGGGAATCGTAGGGTGATCAAGCTAGGATCCAATATTTTCAACAAGAAAGGAGAATAGGTCTTTGTCTATCCTGTACGATTGTATGAATCCAAAATATTTAAATTTAGAATCCATACAACTTATTTTAAAAAGCGGTACTTACTGTCTATCTGCAAAGTTCAAAATGCCTGCCTCCTTTCTTAGACGCCGATTGTTGCGTAAATTATTTACTTTTTGCCTTCTTTTAAGTTCGGCAACCGCTAATGCTTGTAAAAACATTTTTGAAATTGGCAAATAAAAAGTTCAAGCCGAATGGATTGTTTTGATGCAAACGTCTAATTTGCTTTCAACATTTTTTAACACTGTTCTGCAACACAATGTGGGAGGGAAATTCGGAGGGTAATTCGTAGGAAATGTGAAGGCATTTTAAGGGAAATTCGGTCAAATCTTGCGGATTGAAATTCGCAAAAAACAAGTGAAAACCGGAACAGGCCTGATTATGATATTGAGGATTTACAAGATCGCTATATAGGGAAGTACCACGCAAAGGATATCAAGCAATAATTTTTTTTTTTGCATTTCAGGGAAGACTATTCCAAGCGCGGATCAACCTTGTGACATTTCCCAAGTGTGATTTTGTTGGGGGGGATTTGTAGTGGCGCTTGGTTAAAAGAAAACAAACAAAAAAGCTCAGCGTAAAAGTAGGCAACATTTTTTTTAAATGCGTAGCTGGGAGATGTAACACAGGAAATGAACAGGCAGATTAAAAGTAGGCAGCACTTTTATGACGAATGCAGCTCGTTTTAGCTCTACCTCAGTGAAATAAGTGCCCCAGGGAAATAAGTATATGTGGGTGAAGATATTCAAGAAAAATATACTTCCCTTCAGAAATAAAATTCCTTTTCCTTTGCGGCCGCCTGATGTTGTTGTTATTTTTTGACATTTTGTTGTCATTTTTCTAGAAATTCTGCCAGCGTCGACCGGCCGCTGCTCGAGCGACGCAAGCAGAGTTAATTTTCGTCTGCTTATGCTCGTTTCTTTTATTTCGACGCAGGCAGAGGCTGTTTCTGCTCGTTTCTTTTTGTTTCTTTCCCTCTCTATCGTACAAGTTTTCGGCCGACGTTGACGTCGACCAAAATTGTGCGACGGAGACAGAGGCTGTTTCTGTTCGTTTTTTATTGTTTCCGTCTCTGTCGAACAAACGTCGAACGCTGCTGCCGGCAGCGCGACAGAATTTGTGCAACAAAACGCAGCAAGCGCACGTGTCAAAGAAAAATAAAACAGGAGAATATTTGACAATGTCGCTGCCGGCTGCTGTTACTGCTAAAACAAAACGTAAGTGTTTTATAATATAATTTATTAATTTTTCAAACAAAACTAATGCATTTATTTCTTTTATATAGAATATGAATTGATTTTGGAAGCATGCAAGGAGCTTCGTCTGGAATTTCTCTGAAGGCAGTGGTCGATGGCATATGGTGGAAGCTGCATAAGCTGCGTTAATTAGCAATACAATACATAATACAAAATTAAATAAAAAATGTAAAAAAAAGTATAATAAAATTCAAGTTAAAAATATATAGATAAAAAGATAATTTTTTTTAATTTTTCTTAATTTTTTTTAATTTTTATCGTTAAGGAATCCTTAAGGAATTTTTATAAAAAATCGTTAGGGAATCATTGGGGAAATTTAAGCAAAATTCCTGGGAGATTCCCTCGCGAAAATGGCAAAAGAATCGTTAGGGAATCATTGGGGAATTCTCGGCAGAGTTCCCCAAGGTTTCCCTAACGAGAAACGTAAGGGAATCTCTATGGAGAGTTCCCTTTTCCTCAATCGTAGGACTTCGCAATGTTAAATTCCCTAAGGAATTTCATACAAAATCCCTATGTTTTTTTTTTTCACTTTTTTCCTCGATTTTTTACAAAAAATATTTTGATGCAAAAAAATTCTTCAAACAATTCTAAGAGTGACTGCAAAAAAAAATTTTCAAAAATATTTTTGCTAGTATTTTTTTAAATTTTTTGAAAATTCTAAATATGACTATTTTAACCCCTCTTCCTACTTTTTTCTCCTTTTCATACAAAAAGTGCCATTTTAGCAATTTTCAAAAAATTTAAAAAAATACTAGCAAAAATATTTTTGAAAATTATGACTGTCCGATCAGGTCGAGCTATATACCGATCGAAAGGTATCAATTAAACTTACAAATGTGCATACTAAGACTTTTGAAAACTCACCTGGCTCGTGAGATAAACAGGTGTAAGTGGGAGGGGAAAAATTTAAATGATTGGAGCTAATGGGGCCGGTGGAGCCTTTTTTATTTTTATTTTAATTTTTAACTATTCTTATTAAAATTACGCGTCGAATGACACCTCGATCATCAAAATCCGACCGCTGGTTCAGAAAGATAATTTATTTTGAAATTTTTGGTGCCCTTCTTAAAACGAGATGAAAAGTCAGTCTGTCTGTTTGTTTGTATAGATCAAATCGTTGTTTTAGCTTAAAAGTTTGAATGAGGACTTGTTCCCGCTCAAAAATCTAGAAACGTTTGTTCTACGACTTTTTCGAAAAACCGCTAGTTTAGCGGGAAATCGCTAAAAACCGCTAAAATTTAAACCCTCATAACATCCAAACGATAGAAGCTATAGATGCGATCTATATATCGTTGCAAAGGTATTTTGAAGGGCTCTTGAAGGCATACCTTCAAAGTTTTTCTTTTAAGTAAAAAGGTAAACGGCTACAGGTGAAACAAGGTATTTTTTTACACATTTTGGCGATTTAAGAAAAATCTACACATGAGATCACTTTAAAATATGTTATATGCTATAGGCAATTTGATTCCGCGTTTTTTGACATATAACACGTATCTGTCAAAATTCGTTTGGACAAGATATTACCTATTAACTGAATATACCTTTTACCTTTACACTACTGCATGTACATATGCAGTATGTACACTGCTTGCAGCGTAATGCGGAAATAAACTGCTTGCAAGTTGTTTAATCTTATAATTGTAAAACATAAACTTTCCACTAGAGCCTCAGATAAGCCCTGTCTTAGAATAGTTTCACTATTGTCACATACTTCGATATGCTGATAGGCCGTAGACCTAAGTAAATAAAGTCTGCGAACAGATACGGAGTCTTCACACCATCTGCGTATGATAAGAAGACGACGCCATCTGCAGCCGTATGCAGACGATAAGTATTGATTGTTTAGGCTACTATTCTAATAGATATAAGTAGTTTAAGATAGTTTTAGAGTTTTCAATATATCTGCCGAACTCCTCGGCAATTAGTCCAAATCCAACACCCGAGCTGTACACATTATTTTCGCCGCGTCGCTCTGCCGATATTCATTTTGGTGACCCCAACGTGATTCGAACACGCAAGTAGTTTTGTTTAAAAACATAAACAAAACGCGAGTGTTTAAAAAAATATATATAAATATTTATTAAAATAAATCTATTTTTTCGGTTCGTGTCGTAAAATACAAAAAATATAACATGGACAAAATTAACGAATTAATTGAAGCCCAAATGATCTTTGGTAATGAATTGGAGCAGCTATATCTTGTGGCTGCGGCGGAAGCCAGCTCGATGGACTCCCTTCAGCTTAGGCGCTTGAAGGACGATTTTACTCATCACAAAAACCTATTCATTCAACAAAGAAAAGGATTGCAAATGAGTATGGAGATAAACAAGGTGATGGCAGAAAATTTCCCGTACTTTGAGGAAGAATACGAAGATAAATTTATAGGTCTGATATCTAAAACGTCCATGATACTCAGAAGAATATCTCTTAAAGAGACAGCTGCAAATGAAATCAAGCACCAAAAACCTTGGTGGCACGATTTCAGATTTGGTAACGATCGAGATGATTCCCTCAGTCTCTTTGCTTCCAAAACTCAGTCGAAGTCAGTGACTCAAAAAGTAACGACAAATAAGCCTTGGTACGATTTCACTTTTGGTGACAATCGGGATCAGGAAAACAAGCCAAAATCAAAGGCAGAAAACCATTTGAAATCCAAATATTGCCTGGAAAAGGATATATTTGGAGTTAATTACAGCTTCCCGCCAGCTAAGAAGAATTGGGCAGCGGTAGGGGAGCAACAGGTAACCCAAAATGAGGTTAGTCCTGAAAAAGCTCCCCTGAAGCTCACAGATCCGAAGAAGTTTGAAGATCTGCTGGGCAGTTCCCACATTATGTTGACTAAGGAGCGAAAAAATGCGCTACCAAAGCAACGGGAACAGGATCTGGAGAAGAAACAGCAGGAGCTGGAAAGGATGCAGCAGGAGATGGAGAAGAAGCTGCAGAATCTGGAGAAGCAGCTAAATCTGGAGAGGCAGCAGAATCTGGAGAAGCTGCAGAATCTGGAGAGGCAGCTGAAACTAGAGAAACAGCAGCATCTGGAAAAGGATACATTTGGAATTAATTACAGCTTCCCACCAGCTAAGAAGCAGTGGGAAGAGGAAGGGGAGCAACAGGTAACCCAAAAGGAGGTGAGTCCTGAAAAAGCTCTCCTAAAGCTCACAGATCCGAAGAAGTTTGAAGATCTGTTGGGCAGTTCCCACATTATGTTGACTAAGGAGCGAAAAAATGTGCTACCAAAGCGACGGGAACAGGATCTGGAGAAGAAGTCTGACGATCTGTTGGGCAATTCCCACATTATGTTGACTGAGGAGCGAAAAAATGCGCTACCAAGGCAACGAGAACAAGATCTGGAGAAGAAGCAGCTGGAGCTGGAGAAGAAGCAGCTGAATCTGGAGAAGCAGCAGAAGCGGGAGATGCAGCTGATACTGGAGAAGCTGCAGAATCTGGAAAGTCAGCAGAAGCTTGAGAAGCAGCTGAATCTGGAGAGGCAGCAGAATCTGGAGAAGCTGCAGAATCTGGAGAGGCAGCTGAAACTAGAGAAGCAGCAGCATCTGGAAAAGCTGCAGAATTTGGAGAAGCAGCTGGAACTGGAGAAGCTGCAAAATCTGGAAAATCAGCAGAAGCTTGAGAAGCAACTGAAGCTGGAAAAGCAGCAAAAGCTAAAGAAGCAGCAGAAACTGGAAATTCAGCAGGAGCTGGAGAAGAATCGGAAATTCGTCAGTTTTCCGCCAGCGAAGAAGCAGCGGGAAGAGGAAGGGGAGCAACAGGTAGCCAAAAAGGAGGTGAGTCCTAAAAAAGCTCTCCAGAAGCTGACAGATGTAAGGAAATCCGACAATCTGTTGACTGAGGAGCGAAAGAATACGTTACCAAAGCAACGAAATCAGGAAAAGGAAGCTCAAGTCCATCCTCGCGAAGCACAACAGGAGCCAATAAACAAAATTAAAGATGCTGAGCTCAATGATAAATCAGCTGCATTTTTAAGGGAAAATTTCCACGCCGTCTTCAACACCTTCGATTCCAATAAAAAAAGGTGGCTTGAGGCGGAGTCAAAACGTACGCCGTACTTTAGGGGAAGGTATGGCGAACAAGTACGAGAATTTATAGAAATATATTTAAAAACCAAAATAAAATATATATGACAAAAATAGAGACAATTTAAATATACGAAAGAATTTGAATTAAAAAAAAAATTTATACTTATACAAATACATTATTATATACAATACACTTACTAATTAAGCTACAAATATAAAAATTTGAGTTCACAACATTTAACATATACTATTGTTAAACTTAAGTTATATGTATTGTATTGAAAGGTAGACCTTTCAACAGGGCCAGGATGTTCAATCTTATAATTGTATAACATAACTTACATATATATATACATATATGAATATATTGTATTGAAAGGTAAACCTTTCAACAGGGCCAGGATGTTTAATCTTATAATTGTAAAACATAAACTTTCCACTAGAGCCTCAGATAAGCCCTGTCTTTGAATAGTTTCACTATTGTCACATACTTCGATATGCTGATAGGCCGTAGACCTAAGTAAATAAAGTCTGCGAACAGATACGGAGTCTTCACACCATCTGCGTATGATAAGAAGACGACGCCATCTGCAGCCGTATGCAGACGATAAGTATTGATTGTTTAGGCTACTATTCTAATAGATATAAGTAGTTTAAGATAGTTTTAGAGTTTTCAATAAATCTGCCGAACTCCTCGGCAATTAGTCCAAATCCAACATCCGAGCTGTACACATTATTTTCGCCGCGTCGCTCTGCCGATATTCACAAGTGGTGAATTCTTTTTGCGGCAGATAAATCATTTTATAATCAAAAATATAAAATCGTTTGTTCTACTTTTTCGAAAAATCGCTAGTTTAGCGGGAAATCGCTAAAAACCGCTAAAACTTAAGCCCCCATAGCATCCAAATGATAGAAGCTACAGATGCGATCTATATGTCGTTGAAAAGGTATTTCGAAGAGCTCTTAGACATACCTTAAAAGTTTTTTTTTTAATTATAAGGGTAAACAGTTACAGGTTAAATAAGGTATTTTTTCCCACATTTTGACAATTTAAGAAAAATCTACACAACAAATCACATCAAATATTGCAATTTTAAAATTTCTGATGTCTTATTCAAAAATTTCTGATATCCCATAAAAAAAACCTCTTTACGAGGTAAAAGTCTAGTGACGAAAACATTTTCATGCCCCAAAATTTCTGATATCCAATTTTGTGACGAATAATATTAAGTTTTACACATAAATTATTTTAAACAAAATTTTTGCATTCGGCACTGCGCAAAACAGTGAGTTTTATTTAGTATTAGAATTGAAACATTTTAGCGCAATGTGCCGGGTGCCAAAATTTTGTTTAAAATAATTTATGTGTAAAACTTAATATTATTCGTCACAAAATTGGATATCAGAAATTTTGGGGCATGAAAATGTTTTCGTCACTAGACTTTTACCTCGTAAAGAGGTTTTTTTTATGGGATTTTCTACAAATTTATTGCTACTTTTTTTTAAGGAATGCAACTTTGTGTATTCATGTATTATGAACATGTTCTAACTCCAGGATTCCTTTTTGGGCTTCATTCTTTGTACCTTTTCAATGAAATTGAGCCGCATTCTGTGGTTTTCATATGAAATAAGTATATGTGCAAACTAATGTTATTGTACATTTTCGTAAGAATAATATAGGAAGTGCAAAGTAAAAATATTCTTGTAAGTGCAGAAAGTGATTTCAATTGTTTTTATATATTTTGAGAATTTTTTTTTTGTTATTAATGTAATTTTACGTCAGAATGCCACGTGTAACACATTTGTCGGAGGAAGACCGCGGTCTGATGAAAGGTTTGGCCGAAGGTGGCAAGAATATTACCTATATCGCCACCAGAGTTAATTGACATAGAAACACCATTGCCAATTTCCTGAAAAATTCAGAAACTAATGGAAAAAACAAACGGAGCGGCCGACCTACTGATATTGATATACGATGCAAGAGGCAAATTCGACGACTAGCCGTTCAAGACATTCACAGAAATCAAACGTCAACTGCAGCTAGACATATCCCGTAGACGGATTAATCAAATTTTAAAGGGAAAAGATACCGTTAAATATGCTTGCCGCGATGATATACTCAGGCTATTGAATCGTCACATAACCGCCCGCTTAGCATTTGGCGAAAAGTACAAGTTTTGGTCAGATGAGTTCAAAAAAGTTATATTTTCCGATGAAAAAAAGTTTAACTTGGACGGACCAGACTGTTTTCAAAAGTATTGGCGTTACATAAGGCAACCATGCCAGACATGCCATAAGCGAAACCATGGCGTAGGATCGTTTATGATTTGGGCTGCGTTTGGGTATGCTGGGAAGTCTCCACTTTGCTTCATACCGACCAGAACAAATGCAGACATCTATGTAGAGTTGTTTGATACCATTCTTATTGATTTTGCTGGAAACCTATATGAGGATGAGTAGATTTTCTAGCAAGATAACGTGTCAATCCATACTGCCCGAAAAACAAAAGAATTTTTTTCAGCAAGGAAGATACCAGTACTGGAATGGCCGGCGATCAGTCTGGATCTAAACCCTATATAAGATCTCTGGGGGATATTGTCGGGCAAGGTTTATAAGAATGGTCGCCAATTTCAAACGATAAATGAACTCAAGAAGACACTAATCAATGAATGGGATCCAATTGACCCTACAACCCTAAAAAACTTGGCAAACTCAATGCCAAACCGTATTAATCAGCTATTTATAAACAAAGAAAAACATATAAGTTATTAAAAGCAACAAAAAATTAGAAAAAATCATTGAATTTCTTAATTTTTCGTTTTTTTCTCATTATGCACATATACTTATTTCATATGAAGTTTAACTTGTTAATTCAATATTTCTTAATTCCTTAATTTTATTAAAAATAAAATGTTATGTTTTTGTTAGTGAATAATAATAGTACATGAATAAAAATAGTACAGTATTTTATTTTTGTTTCTTTAAAAATTATCTTCAATAATGTTAATGCACATATACTTATTTCATTGAGGTAGTAGTAGATTTCCAATTACAAGAAAAGTAGTAGAAAATGTATTTAGTAAAAAGCCCTAAAAAAAATGAGTACTATTATTAATAGCTAAAAGTAAAAAATAAATAACAACATTATAATGAAAATATAAGGATAAATGCCTAAAAATAATAAATAAACAACATATAGTAAAATAAAAGTAAAAGTATGAATTCCCTTAATTAATAAATAGAAATAAGAGATTTATAAGAAATTTTTAATAAATATATCGCACACTAAAATAATTGATACCATCACTGCGGACGGCAGTCCGCGCTAGTGACGAAAGCAGCACGAAGGGTGCGAAGGCGACTAGCATATATACACAGGAAGAATGGAAAATTTGCTATGACTGTCCGATCAGGTCGAATTATACCGATCGAAAGGTATTAATTTAACTTACAAATGTGCATACTTAGACTTTTGGAAACTCATCTGGTTCGTGAGATAAACAGGTGTAAGTGGGAGGGGAAAAATTTTAATGATTGGAGCTTCTGCTGGCGGTTCACTTGCACTTGTGCTATTGTCTTCAAAAACTTCTTTTACTTCACTTGCACTATCCATTTTAACTATTTTCACAATTGATTTTTAACCAACTCCACTGCACTATACTTACCTCATTGAATCTAAACCTAAACCATTTGAGAATTATAAGCGCATGCGCTGATACATATATAGTATATACATATATGCATATTTTTAAGATGTGACTTCACAACATCATTAATTTCAAAAGCATACTTTTAAGCTGTGACGTAACAGTGCCCTATTGCCCTAAATAACGTATGAATATATCTTTTACAAAAAGTACAAAAATATTGTACAAAACTATCGTATAAAACTATTGTATACATATATCGTAAAAAACTATTGTATAAACCTATTGTAACTACATATATCGTATAAAACTATCGTATATAATTGTATACTACAGTGGCTCACAGCTTAAAGTATGCACCCTTATTTTTGCTTTAACTGCTATGTTAGTCAAGTTATCACAATAAAAAAATATATTTGGAATTTATAATAGTATCTTTTATAATTTTTTGAAAACTGCAAAAAAGCTACTTTTTGCCTGAAAATGAGGAAAAATGCGAATAAATAACGTATGAATATATCTTCAAAAAATTACAAAAATATGTACAAAAATATTGTTGAAAACTATCGTATGCAACTATTTTAATTATCGTAAGAATCTTTTGCATAAACCTATTGTAACAATATCGGATAAAACTATCGTAAATGACTTTTGCATACATTCGATATCGTATAAAACTATCGTATAAAACTATCGTATCAAACGATTACATGAACTATCGTATAAAACTATCGTATTGTGATAACTTGACTAACATAGCATTAAAGCAAAAATATGCATACAAACTATCGCTATAAAACTATCGCATAAAACTATCGTATAAAACTATCGTATAAAACTATCGTATAAAGCTATCGCATAAAACTATCGTATAAAACTATCGTATAAAACTATCGTATAAATATATCGTATATCGGGAAAACTATTGGAAAAACAATTTTCCACATTTTTCTACAATTTTTTTTTCCATTTCTCTAAATTTTTTTAAATTTTTTTCAATTTTTCCAAAAAAATAATTATTAATTTTATTTAAAATAATTTTTTCCTATAATTACTCAATGCTAATTAAAAAATTTTAATTGGCATTGAAAATGAAAAGTAATTAAAATTTTTCACTAGCACTACTTTTTTCAATGCTAGTTAAATGAAATTTCACTAGCACTACTTTTTTCAATGCTAGTTAAATGAAATTTCATTAGCACTACTTTTTTCAATGCCTACTGAAATGACATTTCACTAGCACTAGCTTTTTTCAATGCCAATGAAATAGTAATGGTAATGCTTATAGGCACAACTCTGGTCCCAGGGCATACGGATATAGACGAAAATAAGCTTGCCGATAACGCCGCCAAATTAGCAGGTCAATCACCTACAATAACGGTTATCCCTGGAGTTCAACTGGATATCCGACGAAATATAGAGAATGTGCTCAACGCCATCGAAATGGAAGATTGGCAGTCTTACCACCATTGGTACAAGCTCTCCAATCCCCACAAATTCCGAGTCAGATACCCTGCGTCATGCAAATCGAAGCGTCTGCAGCGTCCTTAGCCGGCTCAGAACAGGACGTATGGATCTCACGCACAAACACATCCTTAAAGGAGAGAGCAAGCCTAATTGCCCTGGATGCGGAGAGACCTAGCAATAAAACAACATAAAGTAATGAAAATTTTACACTAGCACTACTTTTTTCAATGCTAGTTAAATTCGATTTCATTAGCACTACTTTTTTCAATGCTAGTTAAATGAAATTTCATTAGCACTACTTTTTTCAATACCTACTGAAATGACATTTTACTAGCACTTTTTTTTTTCAATGGCAATGAAATGCCAAATTCATTAATTAATTAATTAGGAACAACTCTGCCTGGGACCCAAAGCAGCTTTATTATATTCCGGTTTTGGATGCAGTGGTGTCGGATTTCACATAGCAGACTGTTTTTGTTGTACAGACTTTCGAGACCTTGTAGGGTGGATAGGCTGTCGCTACAAATTACATGCTTTCCTTTGTGCTCGAGTGCATGCTTGATGGCTTTTAGGATAGCTACTGCTTCCGCTGCAAAAACTGAGAAGTAGTGAGGGAGTTGTCCAAGGGATATAATTGTTCCGTGCCGGTCCACAACAGCAAAATATGTTTACGAGTCGGATTTGGAGCCGTCGGTGTAAAGCCATCTCCAATTTGTGTAATTTGCAGTTTCTTCTGCTATTAGCTGTTTAAACACCGACTTTGGTGTCACCGATTTGGTGAATAAGTGCAGGGAAGTGTTGATGGTGGTAGACAGAAGGCCCCATGGTGGAGGGGCAGACTTTATTCCAGCGATATGGTGTTTCGATATTGTACCGTCGGCTGAACTGTATGCACCTCCAGATTGTAGACATAACCCTTTTTATTTATTTTAACAACATAACTTATAGTTAAAAAACCATAAAGTAAGTATGAAATATACTAGCAATGGCTACTATGGCCTTCAGCTAGATTTTTTGTTTAACATATTTAATTATATTACAGTACTTAAGTTTAGTTTTATATCTCTAGGTAATATTTACATTTATATATAGTATGGCATATATACAAAAGAAACACATATTTTTTTTTATTTCATAAATCAATGTACAATATTTAAATTTAGATTTTTGTGTCTTGTTAGTACAGTTATTCATGATTGTCACCAAAAATTATTTTACTTAAGTCAAAGTAATATATTTTTTTTTTTTTTTTTGCTTAGGGAATTAAATTGCATCATATAATTTAGATTTTTTTAAGATATACAATTATTTTGTTTATGTTGTTTTCTGTAGGATTGGCTATTTAATCTAAAGGATTATTATTTTTCAAAAATCCTTTGCTTTAAATTGTTCAGCTTGGGACAGTCTATGAATATGTGTTTTATGTTAATAGTGTCGGAGGAGTCGCATAATGGGCAGGTAAATATAAGATTGTTGTTGTTGACATTATTATTTTTGAAGTAATGTTGGTGGGTTAATCTTGTATGCCCTTATCTGAGTCTTATGAATTTAATTTGGTCTTTTCGTGTAAATTTGATATGTGAAATGTTATGAATGTAATGATATATATTTGTCAAGCTTTGATTTAGATTTTTGTACCATACGTTACATTTAGAAAGGTCGGCAAAAATCCTCGACTGAACCCTCCACGAGGGTGCCGACTGGAAATAACACTCCAGTAGCTCTTTTAGAGCTGGTGTTAGCCAAGACTTTTGCTCCATGTATATAGTTTTGCTCCTTAATAGCTCTGCTATATGCATGGGGCTCATGTCATGGTCTGAGGTACTTAGGGCTGGACTAAGGTGTAATGCGACCCGTGCCGATAGTCAACCTGGCTGGGGGCCCTAACCAAAAATAGCTCAGTCGTAAACGGAGCGTTCGGATACCTGGCGCCCTCCCGCAACTAGCGTGGAGACACTATACATCGAATACAGCAAATAACAAAAATAAAATCACAAACATAAACAATAACAAAAATAAAACAAAGGAGCCTGGCACTCCGAAAAAGCCAACCGGAATCCTGGATTCCTCCTCCTCGGCAGCGGCAGCGGCTCTAAAGCCTGGCCAATGCTCAACAAATACAACGGCGACGGTCACCATGCCAGCCGTTTGTACAAACGGCGCTGGTCCAAGCAAACCCGCATTCCACCCGGGCCTTGGGGTAAAAGGAATCATTCTGCCGCCCCCCGATACCTCGGAACCGAAGCAGAGCGCTCAAAGCGCGGCCAAGGCTCCAGCTGGTACAGGGACGGTGGGTGAAGTTCCTACAGCCAGCGTCGGGAAAAAGTTCTCCTACACGGAGAAGAGAAGTGCTGGATGGGTTCTCCAGCGTCACTTAGCAAGCACAGGCTCAAACCGGTCAGCCGATTGGCTGAAGAAGGTGGAATGGGCGAAGACTGTGCTGCCCGACTACGATATGCAGTCACCTAGAGCGCTGGATCAAGCCAAGAGACAGCGCTCCCAAGAAGCACCCGGGCCGAGTGCAAAGAAGTCGAGAGTGCAGCAGGGCAGATCTTTTGCCCAGATCGCCAAGGAGAGAGTCCTAATTGGAGTTCTCGACCAAGGTAACGCTGCAATCCCGAGAAATCAATGGAAGTGGGTGGAGACGGCTCTAGCCACCGCCTGCTTTGAACTGCTGGAGCAGGAACCTGGACCTCCCCCTGTCTGCAAAGACGTCGGTTGGTTCCAGGGGAACGTGAAGGTTATAGCCTGCGACGATGAGCGATCGGCAGAGCTCTATAAAACGGCGGTCTCCAACATCGGAGAAGTGTACCCAGGCGCCAAGCTGGTCGCCGTAAACTGGAAGGACGTCCCAGTCCGCCCTCGGGCCAGACTGTGGATCCCGTCCTCAATTAAAGAGCCAGAGCGGCTTCTCAAAATGTTGCAGCGGTGTAACCCGAGTCTGCCAACCCATGATTGGAAAGTGGCGAAGATAGAGGAGATGCCGGGACCAACTAACCAAGCAGTGATGATCTTGAACAAGGAGTCACTTGCCCCAATCGACGCGGCTGGCGGGGAGCTAAACTTCGGGTTTAGCTCTGTGTACATCCGCGTCTATAAAGCAGACGCAACACCAAGTGTAGGTCTTTCGGACAAACCATCCGAGGAAGACATCACTGAGCTAGAGGCCCCAGAGCGGCCCGAACTAGATGGATACACCTCGGATGCATCCACAATAACGCGCGACCTTAGTGCGCTGTGTAAAATGGGTGAGATGGAGCTCACCTCGGATGTGGCGTCTGACGACGAGGACGCTAATACGACAGTGGTGGAGGGTATGTCTTCAGATGTCTCTAAAGATTCTGCAGATAAACCTCCACCATTGTAAAGCAGCCTCTGCGGCCCTACTGCTCCGTTTGGCTGGGAACGGAGCCGACATAGCGCTGATTCAGGAGCCTTGGATTGTGGGTGGCAAGGTCTCTGGATTACGCGCACCAGAGTACAAGCTTGTAGTAGCTGAATCACAAGGTAATATTCGAACCTGCATACTAGCTAGAAAGCACTTAAGTATCTTTCTGCTCCATACCTTTAGCAACGAGGATAATACGGCAGTAAGCCTGGAGCTCCAGTCAGCTCCGATCAGGCTACTGTCGTGCTACATGGCCTACGACCAACCAGGCCCTCCTCCCGAAGACATCACGCGAAGGCTAGTGAATGACTGCGTGACCAACAATATTGGCCTCCTAATAGGATGCGACGTCAATGCTCACCATACTCAATGGGGGAGCACAAACATAAACAAGAGGGGTGAGTTACTCTTAGACTATATCCTAACCACAAACCTAGAGGTCCTGAATAGAGGTAATGATCCTACCTTCGTCATCAAGGATAGGAAGGAGGTCATTGATCTGACCCTTGCCTCCCATTCCATAAGTGATCTTATTAATAACTGGAAAGTATCAAGTGAGCATTCTTTCTCCGACCACAGGTACATAGAATTCGTACTTAATCTTAGTCACTCGACTCCACCTCCTTTTTACAACCTTCGGAAAACCGATTGGTCAAAATACCAAGCCCTACTTAGGGATTGCATTCCGGAAACAGCACCCAATGGAGTTCACTCCGTTCGGCGTCTGCATAGCCTAATAAAAGCATTCACTAAAGCATGCAACTCTGCAGGGAAAGCAGCATGCCCGATTAGTAGACCCAAGAAAAATAAAAAACCACCATGGTGGTCCCAAAACCTCGGTAACCTTCGAAGGAGCTGTAGAGCTCTTTTCAATCAAGCCAAAGCCTCAAACACGGAGCAATCTTGGACAAACTACAAGCTCGATCTTGCCCTTTATAAAAAAGAACTCAGAAGAGCCAAAAGATCCTCATGGCGATCTTTTTGCTCTGACATTGAATCAACATCCGAAGCAGCCAGACTTCGGATGATTATATCTAAGTCAACCCCGTCTCTAGGTTATCTAAAGAAAGAGGATGACACTTGGACAACATCCAGTGAAGAATCACTGGATGCCCTACTAACAAAGCACTTTCCAGGCTGTCGTCAACAAAAGACAGACAATCTTATCTCCCCACAAGAGGTGCCCTTAGGCCCTTCTCTCCTCAGTGTGCATAACATCAACTGGGCAATAAACAGTTTCAAACCGTTTAAGTCGCCTGGACCTGATGGAATCTCACCTGCACATCTTCAGCATGCGGGTAGCATTGCCACTAACTGGCTCCAAGCCATATTTCTAGAAGTTTTTAAGACCGGTTATATCCCGGACCCCTGGAGGCTTTCAAAAATAGTATTCATCCCCAAGGCGGGCAAAGCTTCCCACGTTAGCCCAAAAGATTTCAGACCGATCAGCCTGACATCCTTTCTGCTCAAGACCTTTGAGCGTATCCTTTCTCTCTATCTGAGAGTTCTATTCCGACAGAGTTATATCAAGCTCTCAACATGCATACAGGAAAGGAAGATCCACCGAAACGGCTCTTCACTCGGTTGTTGCCATAATAGAAAAATCCCTCTCTATTAAGGAATACACCCTCATAGCCTTCCTAGACATAGAAGGTGCTTTCAACAACGTCCTCCCGGAAGCAATTACTGAAGCACTTACGAACCTGGGGATCGAAAACCGGCTAGTGGGACTGATCAGCCAATTGCTCACATGCAGGGCGGTGACATCCACACTTGGTTCCTCGACTCTCACCAGGTACGTAAGCAGGAGAACCACGAGGGTGCCGACTGGAAATAACACTCCAGTAGCTCTTTTAGAGCTGGTGTTAGCCAAGACTTTTGCTCCATGTATATAGTTTTGCTCCTTAATAGCTCTGCTATATTCATGGTGGCACATGTCATGGTCTGAGGTACTTAGGGCTGGACTAAGGTGTAATGCGACCCGTGCCGATAGTCAACCTGGCTGGGGGCCCTAACCAAAAATAGCTCAGTCGTAAACGGAGCGTTCGGATACCTGGCGCCCTCCGAACTAGCTAGCCTTACCTGCATAGTGCGGATCTCTGTGCAGGCGGACCACCCCTTCTCCGCAGCTCGTGGGACACTAACATGAATACAACTCAATAACAAAAATAAAAACACAAATATAAACAAAAACACAAATAAAACAAAGGAGCCTGGCACTCCGAAAAAGCCAACCGGAATCCTGGATTCCTCCTCCTCGGCAGCGGCAGCGGCTCTAAAGCCTGGCCAATGCTCAACAAATACAACGGCGACGGTCACCATGCCAGCCGTTTGTACAAACGGCGCTGGTCCAAGCACACCCGCATTCCACCCGGGCCTTGGGGTAAAAGGAATCATCCTGCCGCCCCCCGATACCTCGGAACCGAAGCAGAGCGCTAAAAGCGCGGCCAAGGCTCCAGCTGGTACAGGGACGGTGGGTGAAGTTTCTACAGCCAGCGTCGGCAAAAAGTTCTCCTACACGGAGAAGAGAAGTGCTGGATGGGTTCTCCAGCGTCATTTAGCAAGCACAGGCTCAAACCGGTCAGCCGATTGGCTGAAGAAGGTGGAATGGGCGAAGACTGTGCTGCCTGACTACGATATGCAGTCACCTAGAGCGCTGGATCAAGCCAAGAGACAGCGCTCCCAAGAAGCACCCGGGCCGAGTGCAAAGAAGTCGAGAGTGCAGCAGGGCAGATCTTTTGCCCAGATCGCCAAGGAGAGAGTCCTAATTGGGGTTTCGACCAAGGTAACGCTGCAATCCCGAGGAATCAGTGGAAGTGGGTGGAGACGGCTCTAGACCGCCTGCTTTGAACTGCTGGACAGGAACCTGGACCTCCCCCTGTCTGCAAAGACGTCGGTTGGTTCCAGGGGAACGTGAAGGTTATAGCCTGCGACGATGAGCGATCGGCGAGCTCTTAAAACGGCGGTCTCAACATCGGAGAAGTGTACCCAGGCGCCAAGCTGGTCGCCGTAAACTGGAAGGACGTCCCAGTCCGCCCTCGGGCCAGACTGTGGATCCCGTCCTCCATTAAAGAGCCAGAGCGGCTTCTAAAAATGCTGCAGCGGTGTAACCCAAGTCTGCCAACCCAGGATTGGAAAGTGGCGAAGATAGAGGAGATGCCGGGACCAACAAACCAAGCAGTGATGATCCTGAACAAGGAGTCACTTGCCCCAATCGACGCGGCTGGCGGGGAGCTAAACTTCGGGTTTAGCTCTGTGTACATCCGCGTCTATAAGGCAGACGCAACACCACGTGAGGGTGCGGACAAACCATCCGAGGAAGACATCCCTGAGCTAGTACGGCCCACAGAACCGATGCCCACGAAGACCTCACTGATGGTAGATGGACACCTCAGAGTGCGTCCACGAACTAACGCATGGATAACTTCGACACTGTCATCCACAATGGCGCGCGACGTCACGCGTGTGGAGACTCGGTTAGATCGAGCTCACCTCAGCTGCGGCCCTACTGCTCCGTTTGGCTGGGAACGGAGCCGACATAGCGCTGATTTAAGAGCCTTGGCATTGTGGGTGGCAAGGTCTCTGGATTACGCGCACCAGAGTACAAGCTTGTTGTAGCTGAATCACAAGGTAATATTCGAACCTGCATACTAGCTAGAAAGCATTTAAGTATCTTTCTGCTCCATAGCTTTAGCAACGAGGATAATACGGCAGTAAGCCTGGAGCTCCAGTCAGCTCCGATCAGGCTACTGTCGTGCTACATGGCCTACGACCAACCAGGCCCTCCTCCCGAAGACATCACGCGAAGGCTAGTGAATGACTGCGTGACCAACAATATTGGCCTCCTAATAGGATGCGACGTCAATGCTCACCATACTCAATGGGGGAGCACAAACATAAACAAGAGGGGTGAGTTACTCTTAGACTATATCCTAACCACAAACCTAGAGGTCCTGAATAGAGGTAATGATCCTACTTTCGTCATCAAGGATAGGAAGGAGGTCATTGATCTGACCCTTGCCTCCCATTCCTAAGTGATCTTATTAATAACTGGAAAGTATCAAGGGAGCATTCTTTCTCCGACCACAGGTACATAGAATTCGTACTTAATCTTAGTCACTCGACTCCAACTCCTTTTTACAACCTTCGGAAAACCGATTGGTCAAAATACCAAGCCCTACTTAGGGAATACATTCCGGAAACAGCACCCAATGGAGTTCACTCCGTTCGGCGTCTGCATAGCCTAATAAAAGCATTCACTAAAGCATGCAACTCTGCAGGGAAAGCAGCATGCCCGATTAGTAGACCCAAGAAAAATAAAAAACCACCATGGTGGTCCCAAAACCTCGGTAACCTTCGAAGGAGCTGTAGAGCTCTTTTCAATCAAGCCAAAGCCTCAAACACGGAGCAATCTTGGACAAACTACAAGCTCGATCTTGCCCTTTATAAAAAAGAACTCAGAAGAGCCAAAAGATCCTCATGGCGATCTTTTTGCTCTGACATTGAATCAACATCCGAAGCAGCCAGACTTCGGATGATTCTATCTAAGTCAACCCCGTCTCTAGGTTATCTAAAGAAAGAGGATGACACTTGGACAACATCCAGTGAAGAATCACTGGATGCCCTACTAACAAAGCACTTTCCAGGCTGTCGTCAACAAAAGACAGACAATCTTATCTCCCCACAAGAGGTGCCCTTAGGCCCTTCTCTCCTCAGCGTGCACAACATCAACTGGGCAATAAACAGTTTCAAACCGTTTAAGTCGCCTGGACCTGATGGAATCTCACCTGCACATCTTCAGCATGCGGGTAGCATCGCCACTAACTGGCTCCAAGCCATATTTCTAGAAGTTTTTAAGACCGGTTATATCCCGGACCCCTGGAGGCTTTCAAAAATAGTATTCATCCCCAAGGCGGGCAAAGCTTCCCACGTTAGCCCAAAAGATTTCAGACCGATCAGCCTGACATCCTTTCTGCTCAAAACCTTTGAGCGTATCCTTTCTCTCTATCTGAGAGTATCTATTCCGACAGAGTTTATATCAAGCTCCCAACATGCATACAGGAAAGGAAGATCCACCGAAACGGCTCTTCACTCTGTTGTTGCCATAATAGAAAAATCCCTCTCTATTAAGGAATACACCCTCATAGCCTTCCTGGACATAGAAGGTGCTTTCAACAACGTCCTCCCGGAAGCAATTACTGAAGCACTTACGAACCTGGGGATCGAAAACCGGCTAGTGGGACTGATCAGCCAATTGCTCACATGCAGGGCGGTGACATCCACACTTGGTTCCTCGACTCTCACCAGGTACGTTAGCAGGGGAACCCCTCAAGGGGGTGTACTCTCCCCACTCCTATGGAATCTAGTGGTCAACAGGCTGCTATGTGACATAGAGGCGGGGGCTGTCAGTTAGTTGCCTACGCGGATGACGTTGCAATGATCTTCACTGGGAAATATCCACAAACTCTGTGCGACCTAATGACGGTCAAACTAAGCAATCTGGCAGCCTGGGCCGACAAATGTGGCTTAGGAGTAAATCCAGACAAAACAGAACTCGTACTCTTCACCAGACGCTACAAGGTTCCCACACTTATCCCTCCAAAACTAAAAGATTCTGCACTGTCCTTTAGTGATAGTGCCAAGTACCTGGGATTAGTACTTGACAAGAAACTAGACTGGAATCAAAGCACACATGACAGATGTAGGAAAGCGACAATTGCCCTCTACACCTGCAGAAAGGCAATTGGTATAAAATGGGGCATGTCCCCGTATATAGTCCGCTGGCTATACACAGCCATAATCAGGCCCATCCTGCTATATGGGATATTAGTATGGTGGCCCGCTCTATCAAAGCAATCCATCAAGAAACAAATAAGCAAGGTACAAAGAATGGCTGAAATCTGCATCACAGGTGCTCTGAACACAACACCAAATGATGCTCTTGATGCCATCCTAAACTTTCCTCCAATCCAACAGACAAGTCAAGCAGTAGCCACCCTGGCGGCTATCCGTATTAGAGACACCAACAACTGGGGAGATTTCCATTCCGGACACTCCCTTATTTTAAAGGAAAATGCCATCATTCCCCCAAAAACGGATTGTTGCGTGCCGACCGAGCACGTAACAACTCCGTTTAACGTACTCATTCCTCGCAGAGAGGACTGGATCACTGAACCACCAGGGCACTCGAATGCTCTATCCTTCTATACTGATGGTTCTAAATTGAATAATCAAGTGGGAGGCGGAGTATTTTCTCAAAAATTGTGTATTAATCACTCATTTAGGCTTCCGGACCACTGCAGTGTGTTTCAAGCTGAAATCCTAGCAATAAATGAAGCTCTAATCTTTTTAAAGAAATCACAAGCCACTCCAGGCAAAATTAACATATACAGTGATAGCCAAGCGGCTATCAAGTCCATCGCATCGACCACTTCGAAGTCGACCTCAGTCTCGAAATGCCGCAGATCTCTACATGAGATGGCAGAGCTTTTCGACATATGCCTAGTCTGGGTACCTGGGCACCAAGATATCCAAGGCAACTGTATTGCTGATGAATTAGCCAGACGGGGCACGACTGATACCCTCCTTCCAGACAAAGAGGACATCAGTATGCCCCTGGCGACCTGCAAGCTAATGCTCCATAACCTTTTCGAGGAAAAACACAATGTACAATGGTACAGTACACCCAACTGTCGCGTGGCACGACAGACCTGGCCCCATATTGACAAGGCCCGATCTAAAGCACTGTGCAATCTAAGCAGAACCGACTGCTCTCGCGTGGTCCGTTCCATAACGGGCCACTGGCTAGTGGGCATACACGCCCTCAGATTGAAAGCCCCCTACAATGATTTCTGTAGGAGCTGCAGGGATGAGGAAGAGGAGGAATCCCCAGAGCACTTCTTCTGCTTCTGCCCAGCCTTAAGCAACAGAAGACGAAGAGCTCTGGGAAAACCCTTCCTCACCAGTCTAGGCGAACTCGCTACGTTGGCACCAAGTAGAATAGCCCTTTTTGTTAAACTTTCAAACTGGGCTCCCTTTTAACTCAGTTTACTTAGTGTCCCTCTCTGGCAGAGGGGGAATGATCCCGCGGTATCACAATGGGCCTATCCAAGGCCTAAGTGCGTCGACTTTTGGTCGACACCGCCCTAACCTAACCTAACCTACATTTAGAAATATTAATTTTTATTGTGGTTGAAAGTTGCTCTTTGTGATATTTGTTTAAATCTGTCATATTGAAATTAGGTGTCAAAATGGGGGCATTGCAATTGAGGCTTTGGCCATATGGTCAGCAAGCTCATTGCCAAGGATTCCAACATGTCCTGGGATCCAAAAAATTTTTAATCTGCTTGATAGGTTTGTTAGTAAGGATCGGATTATTGAGGGATAGTAGTCGTTATTATTTAAATTTGTTATTGAATCTAAAGCAGACATGGAGTCTGAGCATAACACAAATGGTCCCTTAATGGTTTTGATAATTTTGATTGCTTCTAAAATTGCAATGATTTCTGCCGATATAACAGAGGAATAGTGTGGTATTATACCATATTTAAGAGTGTGTGTTTCTGTAGTTATTGCGTAACCAGCTATGTTATTTTGCTGTGATCCGTCGGTAAAAATAAAAGTATGATTACTGTATTGTTTTTTAATTATTGTAAAGTTTTTCCAATAAATTTGTGGAGATGTAGTTTGCTTGCTGAACATTCGGAGCGATGTGTCTATTGTATTTGTGGGTAAGAACCAGGGAGGTTGCATTTTTGTAATTTTGATAGGCAGGTATGGTAGATTATTAGTAGATGATATTGAAATTGTTCTTTTGATTGTCGAGGTAATTGTTTTGTGAAAGGTATTTTTGTGACTTTTTGCAAGATTTGAAATAGGAGAGTCAGCAGAGTTGAGTAGAGTTTTAGATAATTTGGCAGTCAAAAAGTCTCATTTTTGTTCTATTGTCGGAATATTTGTTTCAAATAGCATATTATGTATTGGGGTCGTGCAGAAAGCTCCAAGAGAGGTTCTAATAGCTGAATTGAATGGTGTTTTTATTTTGTTTAATATGGATTTTTCTGTAAAGCCATATATAAATAAGGCGTAATCGATTTTAGCTATTACCGTTGCTTTTGTGATATTTAAATTTGAATTGCAATTAAATCGAGGGCTTGCAAGGCATTTGATTATATTTAAATTTCTAGATAGAGAGCATCCTAAATTGTTTATATGTGTGTGCCATGTGAAGGTATTATAAATAGTTAATCCTAAAGTTTTTAATTGAGAGACAGAGGGTATTTGGATATTGTTCATGCTGAACATGACGGCAAATAGCTAG
The DNA here is from genome assembly GCA_037043405.1 of Drosophila subquinaria. Taxonomy (NCBI): domain Eukaryota; kingdom Metazoa; phylum Arthropoda; class Insecta; order Diptera; family Drosophilidae; genus Drosophila; species Drosophila subquinaria. The sequence continues at coordinate 33,106 of JBAMBL010000655.1, forward strand.
CTATTCGATAGCTATTTGCGCAGCACTGATGCCGGCTTTTCACCACGGCTCTCTCCTTTTTTTTCCCGCTTTTTTTTTTGCTGGCTCTACATGGAGCCGCCATAGTTTTAAGTTAGTTGAAAACTCTGTATGAAAGAAACCAGACGCGATACGCGACGTGAAATAAAAGTTTTATTAGTGAAGTGAAAACTCAATCTTCTTATTTCGAACCGTTTAACTTACCTGCTTTTCTTCGCCCCACTACAACAGATATTATTACAGGAAATGAGGCATTGACAATTATGTTTATGTTATTATGCAAGAGCACTTATTTTCAATATTTTGAAAAAGTGTGTCCAAATTAAAGTTTATATTTTTGTTTTTGTTTAAGTTTATAATAAGGAAAAAATCGTCTGCATAAGAGCTAAATTTAATTTCTTTCTGAAGTGTTATAATGTTTGCCAATTTCTTGTATGCTATCAGAAAAAGAATAACTGATATGAAAGAGCCTTGTGGTATTCCGTTGTGTAATGGTAGAACATTCGATTTTTGAGATGCTATTTTAACAATTATTTTTCTATTTTTCATGAAGTTTTTAACATAATCGATTATTCTTTTTTCTACCCTCCATTCAATCAACTGATGAACAATTGTATGCACTCCGACTCTATCAAAGGCTTTTGAAAAATAGACATAACCTTACATTTTTTCCGATGTTTCATGGCTGTCTGGAAATCTTTGGTGATAATTATGTTTGTAGATAACATAAGCTTGGGTATGAGTTTGTATGTCATTTGAGCGACTCTTGAATTTATGTCAGGTAGCCCTGCATCCGTTAGAATTCATTTTGTAGGTGTAGTGGAAAATGCTCCAATGATGCGCCGCACCGCTGTATGATAACCATTTTTTGTTTGAGAACCATTTTAATTTATTTTCCAAAATTGTGTATGCATGATTGTTATTAAATACTATACACTGCTTTTTGGAAAGTTTCGATAAAATTGTTCCAACTCTAGCAGAATGGTAAGCAATGTGTTTAGGTGCATATAAATTACACATATCTAAATTATAAACAAAAACAATACAGCTATGTAACACAATTTAAAAACTATGTCAACACCTCACATTCAAAATATCGCTGACCACACACAGCATAACTGACCACACAGAATATCGCTGACTGCACAACACACAATATGTGCCGGAACAGCAGCAGTAGGCCAACCCGGTAGCTGCAAAGTAAGCTACTCTACATTGCCAGCATCTGCTGAATACACAATAACCTAATTTTAATTGATACCACACACCTGTTAACTAAGCTATTTTTACCTATAAATATTGTGACTTTTGGATTAATAAAATTAGTGTTTTTAGTACAATATACAAGAAACATTCATTCATTTCTACGATCGCAACAGCTGTGCGCATCAAGGAATTCCCTCTCCGAAGTCCACCTGGTTACAAGTGCCAGCTGCGACGCCTTTTTAGTAGTCAGTTTATGTGCTGACTGCTTGCAAAACCTATACACAAACATTTTGGTGACCCCGACACTGGAAATCCGTGTTGTCAATTGGACGACACAAGGATTATCTCCAGAGCATTATCCGTTATTGAAGTTGTCAACCAGGCGACATTCACAGGATATCTGCAACCTGCCCATCTGATGTTGTCAACAAGGCGACAGATCAGGAGCACAAAAACCCCGACACTGGAAATCCGTGTTGTCAACTGGACGACACAAGGATTACCTACATTATCCGTTATTGAAGTTGTCAACAAGGCGACATTCAAGCATACCTGCAACCTGCCCATCTGAAGTTGTCAACAAGGCGACAGATCAGGAGCACAAAAACTCACCAAAAACATTTTGGTGACCCCGACACTGGAAATCCGTGTTGTCAATTGGACGACACAAGGATTACCTCCAGAGCATTATCCTTTATTGAAGTTGTCAACAAGGCGACATTCACAGGATATCTGCAACCTGCCCATCTGAAGTTGTCAACAAGGCGACAGATCAGGAGCACAAAAACCCCGACACTGGAAATCCGTGTTGTCAACTGGACGACACAAGGATTACCTACATTATCCGTTATTGAAGTTGTCAACAAGGCGACATTCAAGCATACCTGCAACCTGCCCATCTGAAGTTGTCAACAAGGCGACAGATCAGGAGCACAAAAACTCACCAAAAACATTTTGGTGACCCCGACACTGGAAATCCGTGTTGTCAATTGGACGACACAAGGATTACCTCCAGAGCATTATCCTTTATTGAAGTTGTCAACAAGGCGACATTCACAGGATATCTGCAACCTGCCCATCTGAAGTTGTCAACAAGGCGACAGATCAGGAGCACAAAAACCCCGACACTGGAAATCCGTGTTGTCAACTGGACGACACAAGGATTACCTACATTATCCGTTATTGAAGTTGTCAACAAGGCGACATTCAAGGATACCTGCAACCTGCCCATCTGAAGTTGTCAACAAGGCGACAGATCAGGAGCACAAAAACTCACCAAAAACATTTTGGTGATCCAATCTATTGACACTCCACTGAAGTTGTCATAGTATATATTAAAGTCCACCAAGCGACAAAAAATGGCATCAGAACAAGTAACCATCGATGAGTTACTGGATGTGCAGCAAGATGTCAGCCAAGAAATCTTAAAGCTGATATCCAACTACAAAAAGGATTCAGCTGAGAGAAAATCCCAGGCCGGATATCACAAGATTAAGGCCAAAACTCTCAATGAAAAATGGAGCATCATTCAAACAAATGATGAAATCATTAAAAAATACTGGCGGCCTACCGGAAAACCATGAGTACTTCACCTATTATGATGACATAAGATCCACGGTCATGAAGTTCCAAGAAGCCATCAATAAAGACGCAGAAAGCCAAAGCAAAAAGACTGCTAAAGTTGAGGACGGACAGCGTCAGCAACCAAGCTTGGAACCCAAGACTACAAAAGTTGAGGACGGACAGCGCCAGCAACCAAGCGTGGATCCAAAGATCATCGCGTTATGCAGACGGCAAAAGGCAATGATTGCATCACTATATCGCACATTGCAAAAGCCTTTGGAGCATACCGCAATGGAACTGACAAGAAATTTATGGTCCCAAATTCAGGAAGACAATGGATATGATGCCAAGAAGTATCTACAAGCAGAACGGGATGTGCAAAGGGCGCTAGCGGCGAAAGGCCCAGAGTCCACCTTTGACAGAAATTTACCTCGAATAACTATTCCCAAATTCGATGGTGATATATTGAAATGGACACAATTCTTCGATATGTTTGTGTCCATGGTTCACGAAACCAATATGCCCATAATTCGCAAAATGTGGTATCTAAAAACCAGCGTGGTCGGCGAGGCAGAAAGAATGATACGCCAAATCGACCTAAAAGAAGACAACTATCTTCATGCAAGGAACATCTTGGTAGACACCTATGACAATCCAAGAGACATTGCAACAACGGTATTGAACCGATTTTTGACTCAACAGGCGATAAACGAAAATGTTAAATCGCTCAAGGAACTATACATAGTCACTATGGAGTCTCTTGCATCTCTCAAGGGACTCGGCTTGGACATTTTGACGTGGGACCCGATACTGATAGAGGTTCTACGAAACAAGCTGGACAGCACAAATAGGACGCTGTACGAGCAATCAATAAGCGACTCGAAGCAAATTCAGAAACTGGACAGCATGCTTCAGTTTCTTGATCAAAGAGTCCGTGTTTTAGCCACCGGGAGCAAAACACAGAACCAAGCCAAACGCGATTCGAAGGGAGCAACCTGTGCCTCTTCATCAACTTCAAGGAAGGACTGTCCATACTGCAAGAAACCAAATCATTCGATGTTTCGTTGTGACGACTTCCGCGCAAAATCGGTCGCTGAGCGATTGAATTGGGTTCAACGCCAAAAGTTATGCGTCAACTGCTTCAAAGCAGATCATATGGCAAAGGCATGCCAAAGCAGATATAAATGCTACAAGTGCGACAAAAAGCACAACACGCTGCTGCATCTGGAGACGACTTCAATGGAACCACATAATCCAGTTGTGGCGTCGGCAAGCAGCAAAGCTATAAATCTACTTGCAACAGCAAAAGTTTTAGTCCAAGGAAATAATGGACAACAAGCCACGTTTAAGGCATTGCTAGATTCTGGATCACAAATTAACGTGATATCAGAACGACTTGCAGCATCACTGTCCTTAAAACGCCATGATACCGCACTACGAATTGAAGGTATCGGTGGACAACCGAGAACCAGTAGGTCTCGGGTAAATGTGTTAGTGAAGTCACTACACAGCAATTTTACAGTGCGGATCGAAGCATTCATTCTACCGCACATTATCACGGATCAGCCAGCCCAAAACATTAATTATGAAAACTGGAATATTCCGAAAAATCGTCCGTTGGCGGATCCTCAATTTAACCAACCAGGAAAAATCGACATGCTGATCGGTGCTGAGCATTATTATGCACTATTGCTCCCACAACAGCAAAAACTCACGCCCTCTGGTCCAATCATGCAACAAACCAGGTTGGGGTGGGTTGTGGCCGGAAAAATAAAAGAAGCAAACATGTCACCAGCCATATGTGCAGTTGCTACAGGAGAAGAAACTAATGCCATATTGGAACGATTCTGGAACTTAGACAACTTTGAAGCGTCGGAAAAGCTTCGCACGCCAATTGAGAAGGCATGCGAAAAACACTTTATCGACAACCTAAAAATCGCTGCTGATGGGCGATTCATTGTCAAATTGCCGTTTTCTGAACATCCTTCAGCCCTGGGGCCCTCGTTGGAGACTGCAGAAAGAAGGTTCTTGTCGTTAGAAAAAAGGACCAAGGCAGAAATTTAGAAAGGATATGTGGACTTCATGGCCGAATATGAAAAATTGGGTCACATGAAAATTGTCCCTCGCAACCTACTTCCATCAAGCAACTACTTCATCCCTCATCATTGTGTGCTGAAACCTGATAGCAGCACTACAAAGTTACGAGTGGTTTTCGATGCATCTTGCAAGACGTCGACAGGAAAATCACTTAACGACATACTGCAGGTAGGACCCACTGTGCAGAGCGACCTAATGTCGATTTTACTAAGATTCAGAACACACAAATATGTGTTCACTGCGGACATCGAGAAAATGTACCGTCAGATTTGGATCAATCCTGAGAACCAGTTCCACCAGATGATTGTTTGGAGAAACAATCCCAATGAGGACTTAAGGTACTACAGACTAAAAACAGTTACCTACGGCACGGCGTCGGCTCCATTTCTAGCAACCAAGTGTCTAAATCACTTGGGCACACTACACATGGACAAATCACCAGTAGGAGCCGCTGCACTATTGAATGACTTCTATGTTGACGACTGCCTCACTGGAGCAGATTCAGCCCAAGAAGCAATCCAAATCCGGGAGGAGTTAGTGAAGATCCTTCGTCCTAATGGATTCAATTTGCGAAAATGGTGCTCGAACAACGAGCAACTGTTACAAGGAATACCCAAGGACGACGTAGCAAGCGACGTTAAGTTTGAGGACACATTGGATAGCTACAGGATTAAAACATTGGGCCTTATTTGGATGCCCAAAAATAACCAACTTTGTGGCCGGGCCCAGAGCAGCACAGCTACGAAAATTACTAAACGTGTCGTTTGCTCTGAGCTGGCACAAATCTTCGACCCCTTAGGCTTGTTCGCTCCAGTCGTTTTAAAAGCCAAGATTTTCATGCAACGACTCTGGGAAGACAAATTGGAATGGGATGACGAGTTACCTACAATCCTTCAGAACGAATGGAAGGATTATCGAGATGACTTACAAAGCCTGAATTCGATGCAAATTCCACGACATATATACGATGGAAAGGTTCCAGTCACAAGGGAATTGCACACATTTGTGGATGCATCGGAACAAATTTCTGTGCGTCTGCTATGTTCAAAGTCTCGAGTAGCCCCAACGGCAAAGCAGTCACTCCCTCGTCTAGAGCTTTGTGCTGCATTATTGGGTGCTGAACTCACGGACAGGATTCGACGAGACCTCAACCTGGACTCCAGTACAGTACCAGGATATTTTTGGTCGGATTCTACTGTTGTCCTTTCATGGATCAATGCAGCTGCGTCTACATACCATACATTTGTGGCCAACCGGATAGCGAAGATACAAGCATTGACAAGCCAAAATCAATGGCGCCATGTGTCTTCCACCAACAACGCAGCAGATGTGCTTTCAAGAGGAATACCCGCACGAAGATTACACGAGCACAACCTATGGCTGTATGGACCACTATTTCTGCATGGCTCTCCAGACCAATGGACAGCCCCACCTATCATCACCCCAAGCAATTTGGAAAAGAAAACCAAACACATAAGTTTGGCAATATCGCCATCTTCAATAGGGGAAGAGTTGTACACCTGTAGACACAGCAATTCGTTCTACAAGTTACAACGCATTGTAGCTTACATGTTACGCTTCTGTTACAAAGGGAACAGAGCAGCAACGACCACGTTGTGCACAACAGAGCTGGACCGTGCTCGCAACTTGATCTTGCGGACAGTACAGCAAGTTGAATTTTCCACTGACCTAAAAATGTTGCAGCGTCACAACACGGTGGACAAAAAGAGTTTCATCTCATCGCTGTCTCCTCTACTAGGTTCAGATGGCCTTATACGAGTTGGAGGTAGATTGGAGCAAGCCCCACTCCCATACAATGCAAGGCACCAAATTCTGCTGCCTTACAACGATCCAATAGTAAAAATGCTATTGCAAGAACTGCATGAAGACAACATGCATTGCGGTGCCCAAGCATTACGAGCAACGGCAAGACAGCAATATTGGATCCTAAATGACAAAACTATGTCAAGGAACATCATTCACAATTGCGTGACATGCAATAAGGCCAGGCCCAAATTTGTTCAGTCGGAGGGCAGAAGTTCCAGATTGAAATAAAACGTAATGGTCGATTTAAAATAAACTTCACTTTAATTCACGTCTTCTGTCGTCGTCTCGAAAAAATGTAATGACTTAACAAAAAATATGTACATGTAGGTATGTAACTCGATAAATTCAAGCAGGATTTCGATTATGTTCAACTTATGCTTAACTTAGGATATAAGGAATACGGAAACGCTGAAATGGAACATCCAGTTTGGGTCGCACAATGTAGCGACGTAAACATTCTCCCCCCCTTTGCGCGGAGTGGCAAGAAAACTGAGAGAGGGGGGCACGTTTTCAAAGGCTGCATGGTCCGGACAGAATCCATCCAAAGATGGTGCTTTGGGCGATTGGAAGGCCACTCTGGCTGGGCATGAAGCCCTCACGAATAATGTTTGGATATACATCTGAACCCAGTATCATGGCGACAGTGCACGGCCGATGGAAATGATCGTCTGCGAGCGCTAAGGTCTGAAAGCGTTCACGCACTCCATCCCCCAGCGCACGCAGAGGAGTCCGGAATTGAAGATCCGGTTCCATTTTGAAGACAGCCTCGAAGTTTGGCTCAGCACTTGTGACTGGACTCACGATGGCCGAACATACCCGGTCCTCACCTACGCTGATATGTTGCAGCTTGAGTGTTGACGCGAGAGAGGCGTTGATCTTGCTGACCGCTGCGCATGGATCGATAAGAGCCCTCAGATCGAAGGTCTTCTCTCCATTATGGATGCGCACGATAGCCGTGGGCAGCACGTTCACACTCTTCAACTGAAGCAGTGAAGTCAGCGTAGGCGGGTTTCTGGAGTTGGAGGGAGACCGGGAGTTGGA
>JBAMBL010000656.1:0-46966 GCA_037043405.1 Drosophila subquinaria
AATATTTTTGCTGAACTAGGCAACGACGATGACGTGACACATAAACTTGATGAAAAAAAAACACGACGCGCCAGAAAAGTTGGTGGAAGCTGGACGGACGAAAAGTGTTTTCAATTATTTGATCGCGTCGAAGAAATGGATAATTTATGGGACATCACAAACTGTGATTACAAAAACCGCAACAAACGGGAAATATCATGGGAAGAAGTTGTAAAGGCATTGAGCAGACCTCTCCTTCTTGTGAAATAAAGTATTGTTTAAAGCTATCTCGAATAGCGGTTGCGGTAATGCTTGTCCGTCCGGTATTCATTTTTTGTAGTTTCATAAGCCCATTTCCATCTTTTTGTGCTCGCAACTGACCTGGAATAATTTGAACATTTGATTCTCTGTCAAAATCGCTTTTCTGTCCATTAGAAAGTTATGGAGTGCGCAAATTGCTAACACGATCTTCGTGGCTTTCAATGGATGCAGATCGATTGTCCTGGGAAGAATTCTAAAACGTGCTGCGCATATCCCGAACACATTTTCAATAACCCTTCGCGCGCGAGAAAGTCGATAGTTGAAAACCCTTTGGTTCATGTCCTGCTTTCTGAATGCAAAGGGTTTCATAGTGTACGGCTTTAGCGGAAACGCATCATCAGCAACAACAACGTATGGCAAGGGTTCAGTTCCATTTCGGAGTGGCTTAGCTTCAGGCAAGCTTATAGTGTTTTGCTCTAAGGCTTTTAATAATGTGCAACTGAAATAATAAATATTTATTATATTCCTATCATATATTTATACCATGTTATGTATAATACCGTGCGAATACACCTCCATCCGAATCTCGGCCGTATGCTCCAACGTCAATGTATGTGAATTTGTACTCACCATCAGCCAAACTATACTATTGGTTTTTTTGTAGTTGAAGTACTGCGAGCCACTATTTGCCGGTGCTTGAATCGTCACGTGCTTTCCATCTAGAGCGCCGATACAATGGGGAAAAATTCACCGATCCTCAAATACAGTTGAAATTTTTTCCCAATCAGCAGCTGTAGTAGGCATCTAAAAGAAACAAACATTAATTTCAAGTGTTTTTTTTTTCTAACAGATTTTAAGTGAAGATTCGGAAACAAGCACGTCGGCGATCATTACACAATATGACGAAAATTATGAGTGCTCGATTCCGTTGACCTCGCCCAAATCATCACTGGCCAAATCAACACCAAAGCGGAGAAAAATGGATGAAACAAATGTCCATCTCACTACTTTAATAAAGCAAGCCTGTGAAATTTTGGCCAATACCAAGGACGATGACGAGTTTGAGCTCTGGGAAAAATCAGTTGCAGCCATTTTAAGGATCTTTCCAGATGCCACCGCCGTGCGCATGGCTAGGTCCAAAATGAACCAAATTATGGCATCTCTGGAAGCTGGAGAGCTGAACGCAATATCAAATCCAGAATCATAGAAATATGTTTTTGTTATATTACTTATATAAAAGTACTGTGGACGAACCGTGTACTATTCATAATTTTGCAAATAAAGTCCTATATTCACTTGTCACAAAAGGAGCATGAAATTTCGAGCTTCGTATATAAAAGCATTACGAATTGTAATGTTTTTATTTACGAAGCTCCTAATCTTATGCTTCTTTTGTGTCAAGTGAGTATGGGACTTTAGATGCAAAATTATTTATAGTACAGTACTCGACTCGGTAAACTTTAAATTTAAATCTTAAACAGGAAGCTTAAGCTCTGCATGCTATCCCCAGTAGCCAAATACCGAAGAGTCACGGCGAGGCGCTCTGCTGCGGATATCGCTCTACGTAGCCTTGTATCGGCTTTTTCAATAAAAGGCCTCACACGTTCGAGGATAAAATCAAAGTCATCTGGACTCATTCGAACAAAGTCCTACACGCGATCAGGACTATTGGATCGAAATATGCTTTGAAACGATCGAAAAAAGCCACTCTCCTCCCGCTCCATATAGTGCTCTTGCACCCACGTTGTCCGGGTTCGCAATTTAAGCTCTTGCTTCTCCTCCTCAAGACAACAATGCAAAATAATTGCTGCTGCTATTTTGCGCTTTCTTGTTGATGTCGTTAAACTCATTTTATCTAATTGTAGAAGAGACACAAATTAAATATGTAAAATAAAAATGTATGTTTACTTACCACTTTTTTATTTTTACCAATCAAGCACGTTCGATAGATTCAAAATGTCGACGTCAACAAAACAGCATTGGCAACGTGAACGTCAATGAATTTTAATGTCAACTAGTTTAAATAGCTGTCAACTTCATCGACAATGCGTTGCTAGCTCTTGCGTTGACCAATTGGAAAAGTAGTTGCCAAACATGTTTTTTGGTCAACTAAGTCAACTAATGTAAACGCAAATAATGCGTTGACCTTGGTTGCCAATAGTTGACTTTCCTGAAATTGACGCTGCGTCAACTAATCTAAATGCACCTTAACAGAAGCACAAATAAATCGAAGATTCTGGATAAATGGTCTAAAAAATTCAGTCAAAAAATAATTTACCAATGCATAAAATGCACAAGATTTCGTCAACAAACCATGGAACAATTAATGGGTCAAATACCAGAGCCAAGGGTCACGATATCACAACCGTTCAGTCATACAGGAATCGATTATGCAGGACCCATAAACATTAGAGTATCAAAGGGAAGAGGGCAGAAGTCATACAAAGGGTATATAGCGCTGTTTGTATGCATGAGCACAAAAGCAGTACATCTGGAGGCAGTAAGCGACCTAACCACAGAAGCATTTATAGCAGCACTCAAAAGGTTCACAGGGAAAATGTCAACACATCTATTCAGACAACGGTACAAACTTCGTGGGAGCTGAAAGAAAATGAAACTCTGAATTTATGCAAGCAATACACAACAACAGTATAGCCCCGAAAATACGCGTCGAATGACACCTTGAGCATCAAAATCCAATCACTGGTTCAGAAGATAATTAATTTTGAAATTTTTGGTGCCCTTCTCAAAACGAGATGAAAAGTCAGTCTGTTTGTCTGTTTGTTTGTTTGTTTGGATCAAATCGTTGATTTAGCCTAAAAGTTTGAATGAAGACTTGTTCCCGCTTAAAAATCTAGAAACGTTTGTTCTACGACTTTTTCGAAAAATCGCTAGTTTAGCGGGAAATCGCTAAAAACCGCTAACAATTTTTCTTTAAGTGAAAAGGTAAACAGCTACAGGTGAAATAAGGTATTTTTTTACACATTTTGGCGATTTAAGAAAAATCTACACATGCAATCACTTTAAAATATGTTATATGTTATAGGCATAGCTCGCAAATAACTGTTGACCGTTTCTCGTTGTCTGCAAATAAGTGTCTTTTCCTGACTCTTTACGAAAAGACTCAGCGAGCAACCGTTTTTTCGGTTCTTAAATGAGCTCGCTAGCGCTCGGATCGAAACCGTTTTTTTCTATTTTGTTTTGTTCTCGTTGTTCCAATACCGCTTCGTCGTGTTCAATGAAGCAAACGGTATTTTGCATATGTATTGGTATACATTCACACGCATAGGCAAGCAAATCACTAAGCGTCTGTGCACAACGCAAATAAATGTGAAGACCGTTTGCGTTGAGTATTTCGGTCAAACGGTCTTTTGCTGAGTCTCATTGAGCGAGCGTTTTTCGTTTCGCTCTTTACGCACTGCTCATTGAAAGACCGACATACAAAGAGCTCAACGAAAAGAGCTCAACAGAAAACATAAATGAAGACAGCAAGAGTCTCTTGCTCAGAGCGAGAGCGAGAGAGTACGAACTTTTTCGGTTGTGCTCGCAACGAGAGCGCAAGAAAAAAAACGGTCGACAGTTATTTGCGAGCTATGGTTATAGGCAATTTGATTCCGCGTTTTTTGACATATAACACATATCTGTCAAAATTCGTTTGGACAAGATATTACCTTTTAACTGAATATACCTTTTACCTTTACACTACTGCATGTACATGTGCAGTATGTACACTGCTTGCAGCGTTATGCGGAACTAAACTGCTTGCAAGTGGTGAATTCTTTTTGCGGCAGATAAATCATTTTATAATCAAAAATATAGAATCGTTTGTTCTACGACTTTTCGAAAAATCGCTAGTTTAGCGGGAAATCGCTAAAAACCGCTAAAATTTAAGCCCCCGTAGCATCCAAACGATAGAAGCTACAGATGCGATCTATATATCGTTGAAAAGGTGTTTCGAAGGGCTCTTAGGCATATAGTTTGTTTTAGATGTACAAACAATAAACAAAATTGACAAAGCTATACTGTCAATAAATATTACAATTTCAAAATTTTTGATGTCTTATTCAAAAATTTCTGATATTCCATAAAAAAACCTCTTTACGAGGTAAAAGTCTAGTGACGAAAACATTTTCATGCCCCAAAATTTCTGATATCCAATTTTGTGACGAATAATATTAAGTTTTACATATAAATTATTTTAAGCAAAATTTTTGCATTCGGCACTGCGCAAAACAGTGTGTTTTATTTGGCATTAGAATTGAGACATTTTAGCGCAATGTGCCGAGTGCCAAAATTTTGTTTAAAATCTAAATAAGTACATAAGACAATACAATAAGTAAGAAGAAGTCAGGAATATATTAACACTATACCTAACTCTGTTATTAGTACATAAATTAAAATATAATCATTAAAATGTAATTTTTATAATATAACTTATAATGATTACGGTCCCTGGAATCAATTGTCCTGAAAAGTAATAATAATATATATTCAAATTTGCATACAATTTTGTTAAGTGCTACATATGTACGTATTTTTGTATATAACAGCACACGCTCTTATTTGTGTGTCTTTGCTGAATTCTAAATCAACATACATACATATGTACATACGAACTGCACTGTCATTTGGGGAATAAATTTTATAAACAGAGAGAAAGTGAAGAGGCTGATAATTGTGCGATCGAGTGTTTGTATATTTAAACATATGTATGTATTTACATTACTTATATTGCTTTACTTTATACAGCTGTGAACAACATATACATACATACATACGTCATCATTGGCCCAACGATCATCGTAAGAGAGTTAACAGCGGAGTGAGTAACAAATACAAACAAAACAAGCGGATCAGTCGAGTGCACTCGACAGTAATATACCCTGAGCCTAGGCCCCGGCACGCCGAAGATTTGATGCCCATGTTATTCCCATAATTATCCTTATTTATCGACCTAACGTTTTTTTGACAGCTACATACATTTAAATTTTAAAATATAAATGTGTGATTTTAACCAATTGACACGATATTTTAAAAATGTATTAAAAGTAAAAATGATAACAACAAAAAAAAATTGGTTGACCAATCCAGGATTCGAACCCACGACCCATTGCGCATGGGTGCGTATCTCTATCATTAGAAAGAAAATTTAAATAAATGAAAACATTTAATAATTAAAAGTCATCTGCACCGCACCCATAGCGAGATTCGAATGCTGAATTAAAAACTAAACTTACAAAAGGTTGAACAAAACTACCTAAGCTATTGTGTGCTTTTCACAACGGCCGCTAGAATGCTTAAAGTGCTTTCAGACGAGGATTTTTTCACCGGCACTTTTTGTCAAAAAACTGTCGGTGTCGTGTAAGCACACAAAATTTTAAAGTGTCGGTGAAAAACCGACGCTCACCGATGGAAATAGAACACGTTCTATTCCATCGGTTTTTTGCGTCGGTGAAACATCAATACGTTAACATTGCAGTTTTTTGGTATTTTTTTGTGCTTTTCGGCGAAAAAAAAGTGTGCGCGAGCTAAAAGTGTGTTGGGTGTGACCAGCTACCGTGAAAACAAAAACCGATGGTATTTTGGTATGAACACCTATGCGAATTGTGTAAATGGGTAAATTCACCGTCGGTGAAAAAAGGTCGGTGAAAAAATCCTCGTCTGAAAGCACTTTTAGCTTGCGCCTCGTGCGCTGCCGTCGTGCAAGAACATCCGGCCCAGAGCTATGTCAGCATCTGTGGCTGGTGTTGTATTGCACTTTGCTGACCCCTGTTAACTCGTAAGAACATCCGGCCCAGTGCTTTATCAGCATCTGGAACTGGTGTCGTTGGCCTCTGTTAACTTATATACACAGGAAGAATGGAAAATTTGCTATGACTGTCCGATCAGGTCAAGTTATATACCGATCGAAAGGTATCAATTTAACTTACAAACGTCTATACTAAGATTTTTGAAAACTCACCTGGTTCGTGAGATAAACAGGTGTAAGTGGGAGGCGCAAAATTTAAATGATTGGAGCTAATGGGGTCGTTGGAGCCTTTTTTTTAATTTTTGACTATTCTTATCAAAAATACGCGTCGAATGTCACCTCGATCATCAAAATCCGACCGCTGGTTCAAAAGATAATTCATTTTGCAAATTTTAGTGGCTTTCCGAAAATGAGATGAAAAGTCAGTTTGTTAGTTTGTTTGCTTGGATCAAATCGTTGATTTAGCTTAAAAGTTTGAATGAGGACTCGTTCACGCTTAAAAATCTAGAAACGTTTGTTCTACGACTTTTTCGAAAAATCGCTAGTTTAGCATGAAATCGCTAAAAACCGCTAAAATTGAAACACTCATCCAAACGATAGAAGCTACAGATGCGATCTATATGTCGTTAAAAAGGTATTTCGAAGGGCTCTTAGGCATACCTTCAAAGTTTTTTTTTCTAAGTAAAAAGGTAAACAGCTACAGGTGAAATAAGGTATTTTTTTTCCATATTTTGAAGATTTAAGAAAAATTTACACATGAAATCACTTAAAAATATATTATATGTTATAGGCAATTTTATTCCGCGTTTTTTTACATATAACACTGAAACGTTGCCACATTTTTCCTCTTTCTCTTATTATAATTCTCACTTACATTTTTAATACGCAAAACGATTATTAAGAAAATAATATAATTTTATTTTTGCAAATGCGCAATTAAAATTCAAGTTGACACTACAGAGTGACCATCTTCCAATCAGTTGAAAATCCATAAACCGTAATGTGATACACCAATGATCTTTAGTTCAGTTGTTGAGCGAGTAGGACGGGTTTCTTGGGAGCTACGAAGATTTTTATAATTTTGGTGCAATACTGCAAAAAAAAGATGTCAATAAATGTGCAATCGTGGATGCATACCTCGCTGATCCTCTCGTGCAGACACTTTCCACGACGCTGACGACTCCGGACGCTTATTACACTTTTGCTATTGGAGGCAGGCTTCACATTTGGATTTCACTCAAAGCTCGCGAGGGTGAGTGAAAGTGAAAATCGCGGGAAAGCAATAGTAATTCTAGCTCAGAGCGAAATTGGAAAACAACAACAAAAAACAACTGGTCCTGACATTCACAAAGCTCGCACTCACAGGGTTGCTAATTATCGCAAAAGGAGTGTGCAAAAATACCAATTGCCCCATCCCGTATCCACTGCATACTTTTAAGAGGCTCTAAAACTTCGGACGTTATTTTCAAAATGTCATTTATAAGATCGCCGCCAAATGCAACTAACACTGATCAAGCTGCAAACATAACACAAATAGCCGCTTCGACGCCCACGAGTGCTATGCAGCACCAAGAAAAGCGAGTGCGAGGAGAGGTGTCGCCTGATTTATCGTTAAACGATTTCTTACAAGCCATCAACAAATTAGATAAAAGTGTTGATAAAAAAATGGAAAATCTTTATAAGGCAGTGGCCACGAAAGAGGATATACGCGACATCAAAGAGCAAATGGGTGGATTCTCGGAGAAAATCGAAACGTTGCAAAAGGAAAACTTTTTGCTAAAAGCAGAAATTGATAAGCTACGCGCTGATAGAAATGCTGACCGAAAGGAAGTTCCAGATTGGTCGATCAAAGCAAGGCTAAAAATGTCATCGTGAGAGACTTACCAAAAGTAACAGCAACTACAAGGGAGGTTGAGAAGATTTTCAAAGAAAAAATGATGCTTCCATACATACAAGTTCGCGACACGAAAATTATATAAGAGCGAAATAATTTAGTGGGTCTGGTAGCAGAATTAGAAACAGCATCAATGGCCGAGAAGATCGTAAAAAATGGCAAAGTTCTGGCTGGCACAAAGATTTAAGTGGAAAGAGATTTAAGCGCACAAAAACAGAGGGATAGAAATATCAAAATATTCGTCAAAAATGACTCCATCAATATAGGAGGCAAATGGATGCATATCAATGTCACAAAAGTTATAATTCATAAGGGTCTGCCTGCTGACCCCGACCTGAAAGAACTTTATGGAGTCAACACGAGCAAGTCGCTCTTCATCTATGAGCAACTTTTAAAGAAGTCCAAGGAGCCAAAAAACTAACCGCTACAGTGAGCATCCAAGCAAACAGCCCTAGTAATAGTATTAGTATTATCAATTCTACAAAATATAAGGAAAACATGAACCATTTAAGTGATATCCATAAAATAAAACTTAAAGCGTACAACATAGCTGGCCTAAAATAAAAACTGATGCTAAAGCAATTTTTCGATCTATTAAATGAATTTGATATCTTCTGTCTGTTTGAAACATTTGTCGAACAAAATGCGCAACAGTTTGATGTTTACTTTCGAGGCTTGGACCTACAGTAGATTCCTGCGAAACGAAATGCCAATAGAGGACGAGCAAGTGGAGGAGTTTTGCTAGGAATCAAGCATGATCTAAGCCAAAAGGTGAAATGCTGTTTCAGAACACTCAGCAACAACAAAGTTATTGAAATTATAACTCACGGAGAATCATTATACATTGTGCCTACCTATCTCAACTGCTCTAACTGGGAATTCGATTACAATAAGCTCTTCGATTGGATAGTAGAAAAAGACAGTAAAAACATAATTATAGTAGGAGACCTCAATGGGAGAATAGGCAGTACGGATTGCACATCTAAGTCCGAAACAAATAACCGGCTTACAATGTCAGGAAGATCATCAAAAGACCACATAATAGATGCAAGAGGAAAGAAAATAATCGACATGTGTGACTCCTTCGATTTAACAGTGCTTAACGGCAAAGCTCCGGGAGATATAGAAGGCTGCTATACTTTACTTGTGGGTAAGCAAATTCAACAATTGATTACTGTCTTATCCGAGGCAACTGGCATAAGCTCACAACGGACCTAAGGGTGCTTGAGGAGATTTTCTCTGATCATATGCCGCTGGCGGTCGATATATGCATGAGTGTAGAGCATATTGACACGCCTCCGAAACTGCTGCCCCAACTTAAATGGTACGAAAGATACAAAGAAAAATACAACAAAAACTTAAGGCAATGCATCCTAGAGATACCCGCAAACACACAAGTTAGCATAACACACACAGAACATAACACATAACACCTTACTGAAGCCATTAGAAATTCAGCCCAGTTCATGCAAGGCTTCAAAAGCCAGCGGAACAAAGAAGTGTGGTACGATAATGAATGCGAGCGGGCCAGAAAAATATCAATGCGCCTTTTAAACCAAGCACGACGGTCAAATGACAGGGATTCCAAGAATGCATATCAAGAGAAAAACAACTTCTACAAACGTCTGTGTAATAGAGAAGAAGCGACAATACTTTTACGAGCTGGAAAACGCAATTAGCCACATTAGAGACAGCAAATCATTTTGGGCAACAGTGAGAAGACTTAACGGCGTTTCGGAAAGAGCAAGAATTCAAGTACCATGCAATCAACTGGCCAGCTACTTCAAGAACCTTTTACATGCAGACTCCATCGAGCTAATATCCTTGTACTCCCCAACACATAGTCATATCAAATGAGCTGGACAATGTCATCACCATGCAGGAGTAACGTAACGCGCTACAGGGCAGCAAAAACGGTAAAGCTCCGGGAGAAGATCGTGTTCCCGTCGAATTCCTCGCAAACGCAGCAGAAAGTTTTCTGAACAGGCTTCTATGGGCATACAACGAAATTTTCAACACAGCAGTGATCCCGACAAGCTTTCGAAAAAACATTATCTACCCTGAATGGAAAAATGGCGATCCGAGTAATGTGGAAAACTATAGAGGCATATCGTTTTTAAATTCAACTGTTAAGATATTCACTGCTATCCTGTTAACGAGGCTCACCTCCTTTACAGAGAGTAACAAGCTACTTAGCGAATATCAGTCGGGTTTTCGCAAAGGATACTCAACAGTCGACAGCTTCTTCGTTGTCACGTCGCACAGTGGGGCCATTGCTCATTATACTTTGCAAAAATCATAGGTTAGGTTAGGTTAGGGCGGGTGTCTTTATGACGCACCTAGGCCCGGATAGGCCCATTGTGATCCCGCTGGATCCAAAGATCCTTTCTGCCCACTTGGGAACCTACATCTGACTTAGAAGGGAGTCCAGTTTGATGACTGGACAAATTTAGCAATTTTTCGTGGTGGTAAAACTGCAAGGTCTCCTAGGCCATCTAGGAAAGGTTTACCCAGAAAGTGGAGTCTTCTGCTACTTAGGGCTGGGCAGGAGCAGAAGAAGTGCTCAGGGGATTCTTCTTCTTCTTCGTCTCTACAACTCCTGCAGAAGTCGTTGTAAGGGGAGTTCAGTCTTTGGGCATGTATGCCTACTAACCAGTGGCCGGTCAGAGATCGGATAACGAGAGAGCATTCACTTCTGCTGAGATTACACAAGGCAACGGTTCTGGCCTTGTCTATATGAGGACACGTTTGTCGGGTCACTCGACCCACCAGGCTGTTTTGCCAGCGTGTGGTTCTTTTGAGGTTCGATATATTGTGGAGCATGAGTTTACAGGTCGCTAGGGGCATACTTGTATCCTCTTTGTCAGGAAGGAGGTTTTCAGTCGTGCCCTGTCTAGCTAACTCGTCCGCTATGCAGTTGCCTGAGATGTCCTGGTGCCCAGGTACCCAAATAAGGCAGATGTCAAAATGCTCAGCCATCTCGTGTAGAGATCTGCGGCATCTCGAGACTGAGGTCGAAGTCGTGGCTGTCGCTGCTATTGATTTGATAGCCGCTTGACTGTTTATGGAGCCTGAAATGGCATGAGAGTTTTTTTAGAATGATTAGAGCTTCGTTTATCGCTAAAATTTCGGCTTGGAAAACACTACAGTGATCAGGTAGTCTGAAAGAGTGATTTATGCCAAGTTTTTGTGAGAAAACTCCTCCTCCTACCTGATTGTTCAGCCTGTAACCGTCAGTGTAGAAGGATAAGGCACCAGGTTTGCCCGGAGGTTCGATGGCCCATTCCTCCCTACGAGGAATGAGTGTTTTTAATCTGTTTTAGGTGGGATGTTTTTGTTGTTTATCAGGATGAAGGAGTGAACTGTGTGGTGATCTTTCCAGTGTTCAAGATCTCTTAGTCGGATGGCCGCCAAAGTGGACATTTCTACGCTGATTTGTCGGATTGGTGGTATGTTGAGTATGGCGTATAGGGCTTCACTAGGTGTGGTTTTCATGGCACCTGTGATGCAAACTTCCGCCATTCTTTGTATTTTATTTAGTTGCTTCGTAGTGGATGCCTTTGATAGGGCAGGCCACCAAACTAGAATCCCGTATAATAGGATGGGTCTGACTATGGCTGTGTATAGCCATCGGACGATATATGGGGACATGCCCCATTTTAGGCCTATTGCTTTTCTACAGGTGTGTAGTGCGATTGTCGCTTTCCTACATCTTTCCTGTATATTGAGTTTCCAGTTTAATTTCCTGTCAAGTGCTAGTCCCAAGAATTTTGCACTTTCGCTGATGGATAGAGTGGAATTTTTGAGCTTTGGTGGGACGAGAGTGGGAATCTTGTACCGTCTTGAAAAGAGAACAAGTTCTGTTTTGTCAGGGTTTACCCCTAGGCCGCAATTTTCGGCCCAAGTAGCCAGCCTTTCCAGTTTGACCGACATAAGGTCACATAGGGTCTGGGGGTATTTCCCAGTGAAGATGACAGCAACGTCGTCTGCGTAGGCAACTATCTGACAGCCACCTCCTTCTATGTCACAAAGCAGTTTGTTCACTACTATGTTCCATAGGAGTGGAGAGAGTACTCCCCCTTGGGGAGTTCCTCTGCTGACGAACCTAGTGAGTTTCGAAGAGCCAAGTGTAGATGTCACAGCCCTGCTAGTCAGCAACTGGTTGATCAATCCCGCTCGATCCCCAGGTCCCTCAGTGCTTCAGTAATCGCTTCCGGGAAAACGTTGTTGAAAGCGCCCTCAATGTCGAGGAAGGCAATGGGTGTGAATTCTTTTAGCGAGAGAGATTTCTCTATAGTGGCAATGACGGAGTGAAGAGCTGTTTCAGTAGATCTTCCCTTCCTATATGCGTGTTGTGAGTTCGAAATGAGCTCGTTGGGGATGGAGGCCCTTAAGTGAAGGGAGAGGATACGCTCGAAGGTTTTGAGCAGAAAAGTTGTTAGACTTATAGGTCTGAAATCCTTGGGGGTGATATGAGAGGCTTTTCCGGCCTTGGGTATGAAAACTACTTTTGAATATATCCAGGGTTTTGGGATCAGATCAGTTCCGAGGATTTCAATAAAAATTGTTTGCAGCCAGTTTATGGCAATATGCCCTGCGTGTTGGAGATGTGCAGGCGCTATGCCATCAGGTCCGGGTGATTTGAACGGTTTGAAACTGTTTATCGCCCAGTTGATGTTGTGTGCACTGAAAAGTGAGGGGTTGATTTGGAAAGAATCTTTCGAAGTCTGGCTGCCTCGGTTGTTGATTCAATTTCTGAGCAGAAGAAGCGCCAGGAGGATCTCTTGGCTCTTCTGATTTCTTTTTTATATGTGGCTAGTTGTAGCTTATAGTTTAGCCATGCTTCCTCTAGATTTGAAGCCTTGGCCTGATTGAAAAGGGTTCTGCTGCTTTTGCGAAGATCGTTTAAATTATGGTTCCACCAAGGTGGTTTCTTACTGCCTTTAGGTCTGCTGACGGGGCATGAAGCTTTGCATGCAGATATGCATGCATTTGTAAAGGTTTTGAAGGCGTGCACTTGAGTGCGGCCCGTCTGGCGCATTTTCTGGGATGGCCTTTCTGAGAAGGATTTGATATTTGGTCCAATTGGTTTTCCTGAGATTGGTAAACCTAGGTGGCTTTGGGGGTTGGAGATTGAGTACGAACTCAATGTATCTATGGTCTGAGAAAGAGTGCTCATCTGAGACTTTCCAATCTGTGATTAAGTCACATATGAAATGGGACGCGAGTGTCAAGTCAATGACCTCTTTTCTCTTGATGATGAAAGTCGGGTCATTTCCCCGGTTTATAATCTCTAGGTTAGTGTTTAGGAGGTAGTCTAAAAATAACTTACCCCTTGCATTGATGTTGGAGCTCCCCCACTGAGTGTGGTGAGCATTTGCGTCGCATCCCACTATGAGGCCGATTTTATTACTCACGCAGTCGCTTATCAGGCTCTGCGTGATGTGTTCCTTGCCGCCCACCACCCAAGGTTCCTGGATCAAGGCTATATCGGCTCCGCCTCCAGCCAGGCGAAGCAAAAGGGCCGCCGAGGCCGCCTTACAATGGTGGAGGCTGATCTGTAGAATCTTCAACGAAATCTACAGATTTGCCCTCCACCATTGTGACATTGGCGTCCTCGTCGTCGGAGGCTATGTCCGATGTGATCTCCAGATCACCTGCCTGCCAGAGCTTCTTCAGATCCCGTGTGAGTGAGGAAGCATCTGAGGTGTATCCGTCCATCTCCGGACGTTCGGGAGCTTCAAGTTCGGAGGCAATGTCCTCCTCGATTGGCTTTTCCGAGGGAACACTGCCTACTGCTGCGTCTGACTTATAGACGCGGATGAAGACAGAACTGAACCCGAAGTTCAGCTCTCCTCTAGCCGCGTCGATTGGCGCCAGTGACTCCTTATTTAGGATTATCACCGCTTGATGTGTCGGCCCTGGTGTCTCCTCAATCTTGGCCACTCTCCAGTCATGAGTGGGTAGACTAGGATTACACCTTTGTAGCATCCTTAGAAGCTGCTCGGGCTCCTTTATTGTGGACGGGATCCACATCCTCGCCCTTGGACGGGCTAGGACATCTTCCCAGTTCACGGCAGCCAGCTTGGCCCCGGGGTATACCTCGCCTACATTGGCGACGGCTGCTTTGTACAGCTCTGCTGACCAGATGTCATCACAGGCTATAACTTTGACTGTGCCCTGGTACCACCCGACGTCTTTGCAGACGGGGGGTGGTCCGGGCTCCTTGTCTAATAACTCGAAGCATTGGGTTGCTAGAGCTGATTCGATCCACCTCCACTGGTTTCTTGGGATCCTGCCGTCCGGATTGCCGCGGTCGAGGACCCCAATGAGAATCCTCTCCTTGGCTATCTGGGCGAAGGATTTGCCTTGTTGTACCCGCGATTTTTTGGCGCTTGGTGCGGGTGCCTCCTGAGACCGTTGTCTCTTGGCCAGTGCAAGCGCTCTGTTGGACTGCTGCCAGTTTGGGATGACGCTGTTTGCCCACTCTACCTTTCTCAACCAGTCAGCTGAGGGGTTGGAAACAGCGTTGTTGTTGTGGCGCTGGAGTATGTCTCCTGCGCTACGTCTCTCCGTGAAGGAGAACTTCTTCTTGGAGCTGGCTGTGGAAGCTTCCCCCACCGTCCCTGTACCAGCTGGAACCTCGGCTGCGCTTTTAGCGCTCTGCTTCGGCTCCGAGGTGATTGGGGGCGGCAGGATGACTCCCTCTACCCCAAGGACCGGGTGGAATACGGGTTTTCTTGGACCTGCTCCCTTAGCGATTTCGGCTGGCATGGTGACCATCTCCGATTTCGCAGCTACCATCTCCGATTTGTAGTGACCAGTTCGTATGAGCAATAATTTCTTTTACATTTTTAGTTATTTACATTTACATTGCAAGTTATTCTGTTAAGCAGTATAACAGAACAGTGCAAAACCATTGTTCTATAAATAGATCAAGATTGCACTGCTTTAGAACATTGATGTTAACTGCTTGCAATATGCACTTCTTGATGCACTGCATGCAGAATGCACACAGGCGCACTGCTTGCAGAATGCACGCATGCGCACTGCTTGCAGAATGCACGCATGCGCACTGCTTGCAGAATGCACGCATGCGCACTGCTTTAAGCAAGCTGTGCTATTTTTAGCTCTCTTTGCTTGTCTATGGCATTTGTTTATGTGTTGGTGAGCATTACACCGAGTACCCTATCGGCTCCCTTATGTCACCTTGGATAAGTACGAATAAGTCATACGACTTAACCGTTCTTATCTCTCGCCGCCCACGCTTTGTTTTACAATTCGTGTGCGAGTTAAACTAATTAGCTGTCGATCGAATTTAGCTAAAACATTGAGCGAGTGACTCTTGTGCAAAGCACAACATAGTGCCAGTCTGTGCGAAATACTTTTTCAATAATGGAGTTTCGTTTTAGCTGTCGATGCGATAAGACGTGTTTTTTCTTCTTGTCCGCGCAAAGCTCCGTTAAACTTACTAAGCTGTACAAAGCTTATCTTTACTCTGTTTTTTTTTCTCACAAACGCTTATCTAAGAATCAACCATTAAGGAAGATTTGTTGTTTAACAAGCGGCTCAACGCCGTCTTTAATAATGCTTTGGAAAGCAACTTAAATAACAATTCGAATGTTGGAAACAACGAAAGCATTCGCAAAAGAAAAAATATGAACGGTAACGATCACGTCTTGCCTAAGGTCGGCAAAGATAACTTTTTCTCTATACTCGATGACGAGACGAACGAGTGTAATGAGGAAGCCTTATCAAGCTTCGAAAACCACCTAACGCAAAATAGTCTCCCAAATAACAAAGCGGCAGACAAAGCAACAACCGATAGCATAAGCTCACCAAGTGCATCAACAAGTCCAGCTGCAAAAAGCTCTCTCGCCAAAGCTCTACCCTGGAAACAAAAAACACAAAACGTAATAACAACAAAAATATTCCTCCCATTAACTTATTCAATGCGGAGTCAAAAGAAGTTATTAAGCTTATCAAAGATGGAATGAAGATCAACGATTTTAAAATAAAAGAATTTACACAAGGCAAGATTGGAATCTTTCTAACTACTTTGGAAGATTACAAGAAAGTGCGTGGGTATTTGCAAAAAATCAACGCTAAATTCTACTCTTACACACCGAAGAGCTTGAAAACCAAAACATTTCTCTTAAAGGGAGTAAGCGATAATTCAGACCCAACAGATATTCTCGCGGATTTGAATTCAAACCACCTAGAAAACCTGCAAATTCTGAAAGTCGAACAGTTTTCTACAAGGAACTCGAGAGAGAAAAACATCAAACTGCCAATTTTCTTGGTTCAAATTAGTGCGGACAGCAATATAAATCAACTAAAATCTATAAAAGTTGTTTTGTACCACTGCATCAAATGGGAGCCTCTTCGCAAACCAGAAATCACTCAGTGCCGTAATTGCCAAAGCTTTTTTCACAGTGCCGCCAATTGCAACTTGACCCCCAAATGTGTTAAGTGCGGGGAAGATCACATCAGCAAAAACTGCCCACTATCGAGGACGGAGGCAATCGGAAAGGAAAAATTATTCTGCGTTCTATGCAAAAAAACTGGACACCCCGCTTCATATAAGGGTTGTGAGCGATTCCGAGAACTACAAAATAAACTAAAAAAGAAAAAAGAAGACATATCGAACAAAAATACGTTTAAGCAATCATTAGTAAATCCTAAAATAAGTTACGCGAATGCATTTAAAGATTCTTATGCTGAGAACTCTTCAACTCCAAACAATTTATTTTTAGAAGAAATTAAAAACACAATGTTATCATTAACCAAGCAAATAGCGAATTTACAAAACCTACTTAATCTACAAACATCACGAGTTGATGCTTTATTTCAACTTATTTCATCAGATTAATGTTACCTTTTTCTCAACCTACTTCATCTCGCAACTCATTGAATATAATCTCTCTGAATGTAAACTCACTCATTAATTTAAGTAGAAGAGTAGAACTAGAACATTTTTTAAGGAATCACGATCCCGACATACTCATGCTTAATGAAACAAAATTGAACTCCAAGCACGCCCTTAAGTTTAAGGGATATAACTTTGTAAGAAAAGATAGAAAAGGTGAAACCAGAGGAGGTGGGGTCGGCATTTTGTTAAAAAGTAATATAAAATACCTGAGGCATTCAAATCTCAAAATCGATTCCTTGTTACATCTAGAAACCTGCATCGTAAAGCTACAATTGCACTCAAACTGTTGCATGTTCGTCATATCTGCTTATTATCCGTCTGGTAACAATAACGATACTTTTTACGAGGACTTTGATGAGCTCGATCTACAAAATCCAAATCATTTTTACATCTTAGCCGGTGACCTCAATAGTAAACACCCTTTATGGGGTAATGCTTCAAGTAATCCCAAAGGCAATTCCATAAATAGATGGTTAGCCGATAACGATTTAAGATTTAGATGCAAGCTTCTAGCCTCAATTGATCTGTCCTACGAAAATGGTAACTCCTTTTTAGACATCTGCTTAATTGATTTCCGGTTGGACGTGCATACTGTCACTAATTCAGTAAACTGCTTAAAATGTTTAAACTACGATAGTGATCATTCAGCAATCCAGTTATCCGTTTCCTTGCAAAATACCTCTCACTTTTTGGGTATTTTTGGAAATAATTCCCGCCCGCTTAACTCGTTTATCTACTCAAAAACCAACTGGAAAAAATTTCAAAACTTCTGCGACAGATCCTTTCAAAATGCGCGACCGATCCCAAACGATAGAAATTTAAATAACACAGAAATAGACCAACATCTTTTGGAACTAAATGATATTATAGTCAAAGCAATAAATAAAACTGTTCCCAAATCAACTACTGAACCAATAAACAGTATTTTAACCAAATGTCCGAATATTCAAACTCTTCTATCCGAAAAAACCAGAGTCCTTTCACTTATCAAAAGACATAACCGATTAGAAAAGATCCTTCCACTGAGTGTTTTAAATTTAGCAAAAACTAAATTAAAATTATTAAAATCAATGATTAAAATCAATATTAAAAACCAGTTAAACGAACGTCTCAAAGACGAACTTCTCAAACTTCGACCCAATAATCCCTCTAAGTTTGCAATAGTGAGAAAACGCTTTTTAGCAAAAGATCGGAGCTCTCTGGATCACATCAAAGTTCCATTAACCGAAGTAGACAAAATCAGAAGAGCAGGGGTGAATCCAAGCCACCTCGAAAAAGATCTCCTTACAAACAGTTTTGTCATAAGAGAAGAAAACTCAGTCACTGAAATATTGGGCGCTCATTTCCAATCAGTTCATTCTGGTAAGCAGAATTTACTAGATAACCCGACACATAGGGAGGTTGAACTTTGCTTCAGTCAGTTTTTAGAACTAAAAACTAGATCAGAAAGCTTTAATTTCAATAAAATTATATTTAACTCTTTTAAACAGGCAAATGGTTTGACTAGCAACCAAACCGAAAACTATTTCATAACCATGGATGAGCTTAAGGACATATTCTATAAGTTGAGTAGTAAGGTTTCTTCGGGAGTAGATCGAATTCCGAATATAGTCCTAAAACACTTACCAAGAAGCACTATTTCACAATATTGCACGCTATTTAATAATATGTTAAATAATTCATATTTTCCATCTCAATGGAAAAAAGCTAAATTAGTAGTCATACCTAAAAAAGACAGAATAAGAAACAGCATTAACAACCTTCGGCCAATTAGTATGCTACCAAACATAAACAAAATTTTTGAGGTTGTCATAAATAAAAACATAATCAAAACAATAGATTCCCAGAATCTCAACAACCCCAAGCAATTCGGCTTTAAGTATGGCCACTCCACGGTACATGCAATTAATCTATTGATCTCAGAGATATACTGGAATTGGCAAAAAAAATTCGTTACGGGTGCCTGCTTTATTGATCTGGAGAAGGCATTTGACCAAGTGTGGATCCAAGGCTTGATTGTAAAATTAATTAAATATCAGTTTCCCTTTAACTTACTTCTGCTAATTTACAACATGATAAGTTCCAAAAAATTTTTCGTAAATTTTAACTCCACCACAAGTAGAGAATTCCCAGTCGAGAATGGTCTCCAACAGGGCACAGTTAACGCGCCTATTCTTTTCACACTATACATTAACGATCTGCTTTCTCAAAACGACAACATCATTGCCTTTGCAGATGATATTGTCATATACCATTCAAATGACAATATTGGAGAAATAAACCACAATCTTCAACTAATGTTTAACTCGATTGAAAAGTATTCTACAGACTGGCATCTCAAGATCAATGTAAGCAAATGCGAGAGTATACTTTTTCGTCCTCCGGTTGTCAGGTGCAATAGTAATGTTCGAAAAAATTGGAGACAATTCCAGATAATATCGCGATCTACAAATAACAGTATACCATTACTAGACACCGTTAAGTACTTTGATACACACATCACTCAACAAATTGCTAAAGCATATAAGTCTTTTTATGCATATAGAAAAATGTTTACTCCAAATGGTAACTCCTTTTTAGACATCTGCTTAATTGATTTCCGGTTGGACGTGCATACTGTCACTAATTCAGTAAACTGCTTAAAATGTTTAAACTACGATAGTGATCATTCAGCAATCCAGTTATCCGTTTCCTTGCAAAATACCTCTCACTTTTTGGGTATTTTTGGAAATAATTCCCGCCCGCTTAACTCGTTTATCTACTCAAAAACCAACTGGAAAAAATTTCAAAACTTCTGCGACAGATCCTTTCAAAATGCGCGACCGATCCCAAACGATAGAAATTTAAATAACACAGAAATAGACCAACATCTTTTGGAACTAAATGATATTATAGTCAAAGCAATAAATAAAACTGTTCCCAAATCAACTACTGAACCAATAAACAGTATTTTAACCAAATGTCCGAATATTCAAACTCTTCTATCCGAAAAAACCAGAGTCCTTTCACTTATCAAAAGACATAACCGATTAGAAAAGATCCTTCCACTGAGTGTTTTAAATTTAGCAAAAACTAAATTAAAATTATTAAAATCAATGATTAAAATCAATATTAAAAACCAGTTAAACGAACGTCTCAAAGACGAACTTCTCAAACTTCGACCCAATAATCCCTCTAAGTTTGCAATAGTGAGAAAACGCTTTTTAGCAAAAGATCGGAGCTCTCTGGATCACATCAAAGTTCCATTAACCGAAGTAGACAAAATCAGAAGAGCAGGGGTGAATCCAAGCCACCTCGAAAAAGATCTCCTTACAAACAGTTTTGTCATAAGAGAAGAAAACTCAGTCACTGAAATATTGGGCGCTCATTTCCAATCAGTTCATTCTGGTAAGCAGAATTTACTAGATAACCCGACACATAGGGAGGTTGAACTTTGCTTCAGTCAGTTTTTAGAACTAAAAACTAGATCAGAAAGCTTTAATTTCAATAAAATTATATTTAACTCTTTTAAACAGGCAAATGGTTTGACTAGCAACCAAACCGAAAACTATTTCATAACCATGGATGAGCTTAAGGAGATAGTCTGAGTAGTAAGGTTTGAGCGCTATTTCGCAAGACGCGATTGAAGCATACGTTCAGATTTTTCCATCTCAATGGAAAATAGCTAAATTAGTAGTCATACCTAAAAAAGACAGAATAAGAAACAGCATTAGCAGCCTTCGGCCAATTAGTATGCTACGAAACATAAGCAAAATTTTTGAGGTTGTCATAAATAAAAACATAATCGAGACAATAGATTCCCAGAATCTCAACAACCCCAAGCAATTCGGCTTTAAGCATGGCCACTCCACGGTACATGCAATTAATCTATTGATCTCAGAGATATACTGGAATTGGCAAAAAAAATTCGTTACGGGCGCCTGCTTTATTGGTCTGGAGAAGGCATTTGACCAAGTGTGGATCCAAGGCTTGATCGTAAAATTAATTTAGTATCAGTTTCCCTTTAGCTTACTTCTGCTAATTTACAACATGATAAGTTCCAAAAAATTTTTCGTAAATTTTAACTCCACCACAAGTAGAGAATTCCCAGTCGAGAATGGTCTCCAACAGGGCACAGTTAACGCGCCTATTCTTTTCACACTATACATTAACGATCTGCTTTCTCAAAACGACAACATCATTGCCTTTGCAGATGATATTGTCATATACCATTCAAATGACAATATTGGAGAAATAAACCACAATCTTCAACTAATGTTTAACTCGATTGAAAAGTATTCTACAGACTGGCATCTCAAGATCAATGTAAGCAAATGCGAGAGTATACTTTTTCGTCCTCCGGTTGTCAGGTGCAATAGTAATGTTCGAAAAAATTGGAGACAATTCCAGATAATATCGCGATCTACAAATAACAGTATACCATTACTAGACACCGTTAAGTACTTTGATACACACATCACTCAACAAATTGCTAAAGCATATAAGTCTTTTTATGCATATAGAAAAATGTTTACTCCAAATGGTAACTCCTTTTTAGACATCTGCTTAATTGATTTCCGGTTGGACGTGCATACTGTCACTAATTCAGTAAACTGCTTAAAATGTTTAAACTACGATAGTGATCATTCAGCAATCCAGTTATCCGTTTCCTTGCAAAATACCTCTCACTTTTTGGGTATTTTTGGAAATAATTCCCGCCCGCTTAACTCGTTTATCTACTCAAAAACCAACTGGAAAAAATTTCAAAACTTCTGCGACAGATCCTTTCAAAATGCGCGACCGATCCCAAACGATAGAAATTTAAATAACACAGAAATAGACCAACATCTTTTGGAACTAAATGATATTATAGTCAAAGCAATAAATAAAACTGTTCCCAAATCAACTACTGAACCAATAAACAGTATTTTAACCAAATGTCCGAATATTCAAACTCTTCTATCCGAAAAAACCAGAGTCCTTTCACTTATCAAAAGACATAACCGATTAGAAAAGATCCTTCCACTGAGTGTTTTAAATTTAGCAAAAACTAAATTAAAATTATTAAAATCAATGATTAAAATCAATATTAAAAACCAGTTAAACGAACGTCTCAAAGACGAACTTCTCAAACTTCGACCCAATAATCCCTCTAAGTTTGCAATAGTGAGAAAACGCTTTTTAGCAAAAGATCGGAGCTCTCTGGATCACATCAAAGTTCCATTAACCGAAGTAGACAAAATCAGAAGAGCAGGGGTGAATCCAAGCCACCTCGAAAAAGATCTCCTTACAAACAGTTTTGTCATAAGAGAAGAAAACTCAGTCACTGAAATATTGGGCGCTCATTTCCAATCAGTTCATTCTGGTAAGCAGAATTTACTAGATAACCCGACACATAGGGAGGTTGAACTTTGCTTCAGTCAGTTTTTAGAACTAAAAACTAGATCAGAAAGCTTTAATTTCAATAAAATTATATTTAACTCTTTTAAACAGGCAAATGGTTTGACTAGCAACCAAACCGAAAACTATTTCATAACCATGGATGAGCTTAAGGACATATTCTATAAGTTGAGTAGTAAGGTTTCTTCGGGAGTAGATCGAATTCCGAATATAGTCCTAAAACACTTACCAAGAAGCACTATTTCACAATATTGCACGCTATTTAATAATATGTTAAATAATTCATATTTTCCATCTCAATGGAAAATAGCTAAATTAGTAGTCATACCTAAAAAAGACAGAATAAGAAACAGCATTAACAACCTTCGGCCAATTAGTATGCTACCAAACATAAGCAAAATTTTTGAGGTTGTCATAAATAAAAACATAATCAAAACAATAGATTCCCAGAATCTCAACAACCCCAAGCAATTCGGCTTTAAGTATGGCCACTCCACGGTACATGCAATTAATCTATTGATCTCAGAGATATACTGGAATTGGCAAAAAAAATTCGTTACGGGTGCCTGCTTTATTGATCTGGAGAAGGCATTTGACCAAGTGTGGATCCAAGGCTTGATTGTAAAATTAATTAAATATCAGTTTCCCTTTAACTTACTTCTGCTAATTTACAACATGATAAGTTCCAAAAAATTTTTCGTAAATTTTAACTCCACCACAAGTAGAGAATTCCCAGTCGAGAATGGTCTCCAACAGGGCACAGTTAACGCGCCTATTCTTTTCACACTATACATTAACGATCTGCTTTCTCAAAACGACAACATCATTGCCTTTGCAGATGATATTGTCATATACCATTCAAATGACAATATTGGAGAAATAAACCACAATCTTCAACTAATGTTTAACTCGATTGAAAAGTATTCTACAGACTGGCATCTCAAGATCAATGTAAGCAAATGCGAGAGTATACTTTTTCGTCCTCCGGTTGTCAGGTGCAATAGTAATGTTCGAAAAAATTGGAGACAATTCCAGATAATATCGCGATCTACAAATAACAGTATACCATTACTAGACACCGTTAAGTACTTTGATACACACATCACTCAACAAATTGCTAAAGCATATAAGTCTTTTTATGCATATAGAAAAATGTTTACTCCAAATGGTAACTCCTTTTTAGACATCTGCTTAATTGATTTCCGGTTGGACGTGCATACTGTCACTAATTCAGTAAACTGCTTAAAATGTTTAAACTACGATAGTGATCATTCAGCAATCCAGTTATCCGTTTCCTTGCAAAATACCTCTCACTTTTTGGGTATTTTTGGAAATAATTCCCGCCCGCTTAACTCGTTTATCTACTCAAAAACCAACTGGAAAAAATTTCAAAACTTCTGCGACAGATCCTTTCAAAATGCGCGACCGATCCCAAACGATAGAAATTTAAATAACACAGAAATAGACCAACATCTTTTGGAACTAAATGATATTATAGTCAAAGCAATAAATAAAACTGTTCCCAAATCAACTACTGAACCAATAAACAGTATTTTAACCAAATGTCCGAATATTCAAACTCTTCTATCCGAAAAAACCAGAGTCCTTTCACTTATCAAAAGACATAACCGATTAGAAAAGATCCTTCCACTGAGTGTTTTAAATTTAGCAAAAACTAAATTAAAATTATTAAAATCAATGATTAAAATCAATATTAAAAACCAGTTAAACGAACGTCTCAAAGACGAACTTCTCAAACTTCGACCCAATAATCCCTCTAAGTTTGCAATAGTGAGAAAACGCTTTTTAGCAAAAGATCGGAGCTCTCTGGATCACATCAAAGTTCCATTAACCGAAGTAGACAAAATCAGAAGAGCAGGGGTGAATCCAAGCCACCTCGAAAAAGATCTCCTTACAAACAGTTTTGTCATAAGAGAAGAAAACTCAGTCACTGAAATATTGGGCGCTCATTTCCAATCAGTTCATTCTGGTAAGCAGAATTTACTAGATAACCCGACACATAGGGAGGTTGAACTTTGCTTCAGTCAGTTTTTAGAACTAAAAACTAGATCAGAAAGCTTTAATTTCAATAAAATTATATTTAACTCTTTTAAACAGGCAAATGGTTTGACTAGCAACCAAACCGAAAACTATTTCATAACCATGGATGAGCTTAAGGACATATTCTATAAGTTGAGTAGTAAGGTTTCTTCGGGAGTAGATCGAATTCCGAATATAGTCCTAAAACACTTACCAAGAAGCACTATTTCACAATATTGCACGCTATTTAATAATATGTTAAATAATTCATATTTTCCATCTCAATGGAAAATAGCTAAATTAGTAGTCATACCTAAAAAAGACAGAATAAGAAACAGCATTAACAACCTTCGGCCAATTAGTATGCTACCAAACATAAGCAAAATTTTTGAGGTTGTCATAAATAAAAACATAATCAAAACAATAGATTCCCAGAATCTCAACAACCCCAAGCAATTCGGCTTTAAGTATGGCCACTCCACGGTACATGCAATTAATCTATTGATCTCAGAGATATACTGGAATTGGCAAAAAAAATTCGTTACGGGTGCCTGCTTTATTGATCTGGAGAAGGCATTTGACCAAGTGTGGATCCAAGGCTTGATTGTAAAATTAATTAAATATCAGTTTCCCTTTAACTTACTTCTGCTAATTTACAACATGATAAGTTCCAAAAAATTTTTGGTAAATTTTAACTCCACCACAAGTAGAGAATTCCCAGTCGAGAATGGTCTCCAACAGGGCACAGTTAACGCGCCTATTCTTTTCACACTATACATTAACGATCTGCTTTCTCAAAACGACAACATCATTGCCTTTGCAGATGATATTGTCATATACCATTCAAATGACAATATTGGAGAAATAAACCACAATCTTCAACTAATGTTTAACTCGATTGAAAAGTATTCTACAGACTGGCATCTCAAGATCAATGTAAGCAAATGCGAGAGTATACTTTTTCGTCCTCCGGTTGTCAGGTGCAATAGTAATGTTCGAAAAAATTGGAGACAATTCCAGATAATATCGCGATCTACAAATAACAGTATACCATTACTAGACACCGTTAAGTATTTAGGCATACACTTAGATAGATTCCTGTACTTTGATACACACATCACTCAACAAATTGCTAAAGCATATAAGTCTTTTTATGCATATAGAAAAATGTTTAGCAATAAACACATACAAAGTAGAGTTAAAGTTATTATGTACCAATCTCTTATAAGACCGATTCTCTCATACGGAAGTGCAATTTGGTTCAATATTTCTCCTTCTTATATGGAACGGTTAAGGCTGTGCGAAAGAAAAATTTTACGAGCTTGTTTACACATGTTCAGATCTCCTAAAAGTAATTATTTGAAGTACTATTCAAATCTAGAATTATATAACGCTGCAAAGATCATACGCATTGATAATCAAATAATTAACTTGACGAGGCTTCATATACTAAGGTGCCTTAATACACCAGATAACCCGTTAATAAATACACCTTTCTATGAAAGCGACCTTTATTTTGAAAACTGCCTATGCTCTGGTTACACGCCCCCAACCATATTTCTGTACTTAGATAAAAAGGGATACATTCAGTGCAACAATGGATGTCCAATTTTGTATCATATTTATAGGAGAGCAAATAAAAAGCAAATTGAAACAAATATACTCACTAGCCAGAACAAAAGATTCGACATGTCTATGTCTTGCAAAGATAAAGACAAATTTAAATCTGTTAAAAAGATTTGCTGGTGGATTACAAGCTGATCCAACCCTTTTTCTATCCTTTTCTACATTTTTTTAGTTTATAAGTCTTTTTCTTTTAGTTTATAATTATTGAAGCGATGTTTTTAACCTCTTTTTCATCGCATCCTAACTAAGTCTAATACTCACAAATATAGTTATTGTTAAATATATAATTCTTAAAAGGAACACTTGAACATGTATACAAATAGTTTAATGAGAGCTCGATTAGAGACAACTTAAAAAGAAAAAAAAATTGTCACTTTTTATTATTTAAGTAAATCTTGTTAAATATTCTTATAAATAATAATACTTTTTCAATAATTCCATGTGCTGTGACATAACACTTTTAACAGTGTAAATTTAAGACATTTTCTTTTGGATTTTTCTCCACCCGGATTTACAATTCCCGGACGTTCTTCCCCGGATGATATTTTGAAGACAAATTCTTGGATTTTCTTTCCCATCGAGGGAATATAATATATTTTTGCAGATTTTTTTTATATAAGCCAGGTATGTGAGTGGAAGTACAGTGATACCTATAGTAATGTGATTCTTTTCGACAGTGCCCCGTGCCAGTGCTTTTAATTCGATTTTATTATTTTATTTATTTCTTACAATTTGATTTTTCAATCAATTTAAGAAAATAAATAAATTCCATTTTTGATTGGAAACAGAATAAAGCCTGATTTAATGCATGAACATTAAAGTCAGTTGGCCAATCTCGGATATAATGTCCATCGGACATCACCCTGCCCCGGCGGCAACATAAGCTGTTGTTCTTTTTGGATCCGCTCCTGCTGCTGTAAATTGTGTTGCTGAATTGAATTGCTGTTTTTAAAAGAATCTTGCTGAGATTCTCCACGAGGGATTGATCACTGCCGAGCGCCTTTTTAATTAGCTCCCAAAAATGTTGGTTAGGCATACATACAACTCCCCTGTACAGTTTAGCCAAAATTTATAAGTGGATATTAATTGAAAAATCAATTTTTCAAAAATAAGTGCTGCGCACTTAAATAAAACCACTTAGTGGTGCTCAAAAGAAAAGAAATGAACAAGCAATAATCATACATTTTCTAAAAATTAAATTAACATTATTTTTTTGAATTTTTTAAATATTTTTGCTAAATTATGTATTAAATTTTAATTAATCATTGATAAGAAAAAAAAAATTATGTAAAGAGCCCACTAGCATAGGTCTACGTATGTATGAGGGTTATGATCCTTATCATTATTATTTTTCCTTATTATTAATATAGAGGTTAGCCACATCGTCATCTTGAGCTCAACGACGGCAGTGTTTGGTGAGTCCTAAGTCATGGTAAATTTTTATTCCTTTTTTTTTAGACCCCGTACTTTAAAAAAGTAAAGGAGTCTATTAACTTTGTCACAAAAAAAAAAGTGCGTAACAGGCAGAAGGAGGCGTGGCAGACCCCATAAAGTATATATATTCTTGATCAGCATCAACAGCCGAGTTGAAATAGCCATGTCCGTCTGTCTGTCTGTCTGTCCGTCTGTCTGTCTGTCCGTCTGTCCGTCTGTAAGAGCGCCTAGATCTCAGAGACTATAAGAGCTAGAGACTCCAAACTTGGTATGTAGGTTCGTCTATATTGGGAGCAGATCGAGTTTGTTTTAGATTTTGGATCGGACCACTATATCATATAGCTCCCATAGGAACAATCAGTTTAAAATCAAGTCTTAGTATGAAAAACTTTTTTGCTGTTTGAGATATTTCAACCAACGAGTTGATGCACTTGGGCATCACTACCTTGGCAAAGCTTCGCGAAGAGATTCGTACCCATGAACAATTTTGTAAGTTGGTAAAAACTACAAAATCTAAGTTTGATCCTCGTTCTCGTATTTCCGAATTGGAATGTGAGACAGCGCAGCAGATTTCAGAAGAAGTTTCAGCAATTCAGCGCAAACAGCTGATCTGTTGGAATTGCGACAAGCCAGGACATCGATTTGATGACTGCTTGGAAATCCGAAGTATATTTTGTTATGGCTGTGGTGCGAAGAACACCTTTAAGCCAAAATGCCCATCTTGTAACCCCTCGGAAAACCGAGTACGGGATGCGCAGAACAAAAGCATTCTGCCGCATCCGAAACATTAACTTTTTTGCTGTTTGAGATATTTCAACCAAACTGACAGAACATGCATAAAAGATGGTCCCATACATACTGACCAAATTTGATAAAAATCGGATTACTATATAATATAGCTGCCATAGGAACAATCAGTCGAAAATCAAGTCTTAGTATGAAAACCTTTTTTGTTGTTTGAGATAACTAAATTAAACTGACAGAATATGCATATGGGATGGACCCATACATACTGACCAAATTTGGTTGGAATCGAACTACTATATCATATAGATCCCATAGGAACAATCAGTTGAAAATCAAGTCTTAGTATGAAAAACTTTTTTGCTGTTTGAGATATTTCAACCAAACTGACAGATTATGTATAAAAGATGGTCCCATACATACTGACCAAATTTGATTGAAATCGTATTACTATATAATATAGCTGCCATAGGAACAATCAGTCGAAAATCAAGTCTTAGTATGAAAATCTTTTTTGTTATTTGAGATAACTAAATTAAACTGACAGAATATGCATATGGGATGGACCCATACATACTGACCAAATTTGGTTGGAATCGAACTACTATATGATATAGCTCCCATAGTAACAATCAGTTGAAAATCAATCTTAGTATGGAAAACTGATTTGCTGTTTGAGATATTTCAACCAAACTGACAGAATATGTATAAAAGATGGTCCCATACATACTGACCAAATTTGATTGAAATCGGATTACAATATCATATAGCTGCCATAGGAACGATCAGTCCAAATTAAGTCTTAGTATGAAAATCTTTTTGTTGTTTGAGATATCTTTATAATAAGTACGGGGTCTCCGACAGTCGAGTACCGCTCGACTGTAGCACCGCCGACTAGTTTTTTTTATTGATCATATACATCATACGTACTTGCGACATTTTTCTTATATTTAATAATGGCTCTGAAAAATTAAAATTTTGGATTTATAAATTTTCGTTTGCCCTATTTACAACTATGAATATTTTTTTTTATAATTCAAAAGTTGCTCAAAAATAATAGTTTGAAATTTAATTATTCAAAATTAATTTTTATTAATTAAAAATAAAAATTACATAGACATTTAAAAATTGTTATCATCATCACATACAACAAACGTACATACATAAAACAAAATTGAAGAAATAGAAAATTCTGCAAATGACAGTAGATTGAACATGAATACAAATTATATTAATTTAATAAATAATGTTGAATATTTGCATTGAAATAATGGAACTTTAAATTTTCTCTTAACCGTCGCCGATCTGCAGCCAATGCTAATCCAAATGTAAGAAGTAACAAGAGTTACTCTAGGGGCAATTCCTAAAATTCTAAATAGATATTGCCAAGGTAGGGAGGGTACAGAATATGGTATATACAACATCTAAATACCCTACAACCGAGCAATAAACCACAAATGTCTGTCTGTTAATTTCTTGTCCGATTCATAATTCCATTTCCATTCTCGCTTCCGTTAATATGTTGTTTGCTTCCTAGTGCACTTATATTTTTGTTGTAGTGTGTATGTACGCTACCATAGGAGGAGAAAGAAGTGCACGAACTCGACCAAAGCGAGTCAGTTCTCTTTGTTCACACACGCTTACGTTTTGTAAAGTCTATTCCAACTTTGCACAGAAATTGAGATTTCTCTTTTTGGAATCGCAGACTGCTGGAGCATCTTTAGCAGCCTGACCAAAGGAAAACTTCAGTTCAGTGCAAAAGCGACAATAGAATTTATTAAATTATAGTATATGAGACAATTTTCAGTAAACATTTTGGTTTATCGTTTGGTATTATTGGATTGGCTTTTATATTGGTTTGTGGTGAAGCGAGGGATATTTTTTATGCTGTTTACTTTTCTTTATCGAGCACGTTAATTATTGATATTATTTGAATATGGCTGTTCCTCATAGCACAGCAAATTTAATCGCGGCTATTCAAGACAGTGATCAATTCTGTGACATTTGTCACGAGGTTCTCAGTAGAAACGACCTTGTAGCAGCGACACCTTGTAAGCACACCTTTCATAATCGGTGCATTGTAGGACACTTACAATCCTCACGGATTTGTCCCGTTTGTCAACTTGATTGTTCTGTCAATCAGTTGACTTATACAAACAATTCATTGGCAGCAGAGATTCAGGACGCTACAGCAAATTCTGAAACCCTATCTCAAACAGCAGATCAGGCTACTAATTCTAATTCGCAACAGACAACGTCTGAATTCAGAGGTCGAGGTGCAACTCCACGACGAGGCATGCAGACCCGATCAATGAATCGTAATCAGAGAGTTCCTCCAGCGGACAATTCACAACGTCCAAATCCAAGAAACATGGATCGGGGCGAAGTTTTAAATTTAGTTGAGACTGCGATGCAGTCAAGTCAGAATCAAATCCTTCAGAATTTGAGTTATATTTTATCTGAGACCATAGAGAAATCTATTAGTGCTCAGTTGGCAGTTTTGCAATTAGGACGAAGTGAACAAAACTCACAACATCCTAGCTCACGAACGAGTCCCAGATCCGTAAGTGATCTACCTCCAATGTCTTCTGCAAATCGTAATGGCGTTGCAGAAAACATTCCAAATTTGACTAGACCCTCTTCTTCTATCCGAGCAGAGAAAGTGTCCAGCATCATTCAAAGCTGGCATATTAAATTCGATGGCGGTAGAGACGGAATGCAAGCTCAAGACTTTCTTTATAGAGTTCGCTCTTTAACCGAGCAGAACTTACTCGGTGATTATCAAATTTTGTGTGACCATTTGCACCTTCTTTTTGTTGGAAGAGCAAATGAATGGTATTGGAGAGTTCATCGTGCGAATCCTCGATTCACTTGGCAATCCTTTTGCGAAGAATTTCGTAAGAAATTCGAGGACACAGATGACGAAATGGATGTATGGGAGATGATTAATTCTCGAAGACAGGGAGATCAGGAATCCTTTGAAGATTTTCAATTTGCAATTGAGAAGCTAATTGGTCGATTGCAAAAAGACGTTTCTGAACGTTCACTTGTGCGAATCCTCATTCATAATTCGAAGTCTACCTTACGGTACGAGTTGATGCACTTGGGCATCACTACCTTGGCTAAAGCTTCGCGAAGAGATTCGTACCCATGAACAATTTTGTAAGTTGGTAAAAACTACAAAATCTAAGTTTGATCCTCGTTCTCGTATTTCCGAATTGGAATGTGAGACAGCGCAGCAGATTTCAGAAGAAGTTTCAGCAATTCAGCGCAAACAGCTGATCTGTTGGAATTGCGACAAGCCAGGACATCGATTTGATGACTGCTTGGAAATCCGAAGTATATTTTGTTATGGCTGTGGTGCGAAGAACACCTTTAAGCCAAAATGCCCATCTTGTAACCCCTCGGAAAACCGAGTACGGGATGCGCAGAACAAAAGCATTCTGCCGCATCCGAAACATTAACTTTTGATCAGTACACTCAGACCGATACAGGCAAGCCTGATAACAAGCCTAACGATCTGAGTCAAACTCCCAATTATGACCTTTTTCCCGGCAATGACAAACAAAATAATCAAGTATCACCCTTTCACGTTCGACTTGCTAATTACACAGCAGCCAGAAGACGCATCTTCGCTGATGTGAATAGCATTCTTTTCAAAATAAAACCTAGACGATCAACATTAAGGCTCAGACATTTTTGGAAGAAAGTTAAAGTCACGCGTAGGAAACTTGTTTCCGCAATATTTTGTAATTCCGACAACCGACTCTATACAGAATTGACTCTAGAGAACAACAAGTATATGGCACTCTTAGACTCAGGAGCGACAATCAGTTGTGTGGGCAATCAAGCAGCAATTGATCTCCGAAACAGTCCAAAATTTCAGAAATGCTCAGGCAATATAAAAACAGCCAATAACTCAGTACGTTCTGTAATAGGGAAAATTACAACTGAAGTCACTTTTCGTGATAAGACAAATCCTATAGAATTTTTCGTAATTCCAGATCTTAAACAAGACATATACTTAGGTATTGATTTCTGGAAGACATTTGGCCTTTTGAATAATCTTTTAAGTCCGTCTGAAAGTGTATCTGAACTTGATACAGGATTTGAAAATAGAGAAGATAACCTCAATATGCGCATTTTGAGCGCTGCACAAACACAGAGCTTAAATGCAGTTGTCGCTAAATTTCCATCTTACGAGAAGGAAGGATTAGGACGCACCCATCTGTCAACTCATAGCATAGATGTTCGCAATGCTATTCCAGTCAAGCAACGACATTGGCCTGTTTCACCTGCAATAGAAAAACAAATGTTCGAAGAGGTGGACAGAATGCTGGCAATGGACATAATTGAAGAGTCAAACAGTCCGTGGAGTAGTAATTGTGTTTTAGTTCGAAAAGGTGAGAAATTGCGTTTGTGTCTCGATTCGCGAGTTGTCAACAAATTTACTCGCAAGGATGCATATCCTATTCCAATTATCGATGGTATTTTAAGCAGATTGCAGAAGCTCGATTTATCACCGGCCTTGACATGAAACATGCTTTTTGGCAGATTCCACTCGAGAGTAATTCGAAGCAGTATACGGCGTTCACAATTCCTAACAGACCGTTGTATCAATATAAGGTAATGCCTTTTGGCCTTTGCAACGCGCCTCAGACTCTTTGTCGACTTATGGATAATGTGATACCCGTTCATCTGCGCACTAGAGTTTTTGTCTATTTAGACGATCTTCTAGTTTTGTCAGACGACTTTGACTCGCACATGATTCTTTTGCAGGAAATCGCTCTATATTTTCGCAAAGCGAACCTGACTATTAATATAGCCAAATCTAAATTCTGCATGCGAGAAATCAAGTATTTAGGATTCATTATAGGAGACGGTCAATTAAAAACCGATCCAGGGAAAATAGACGCTATTAACAACTTCCCAGTCCCTTCCACAGTCAAACAGTTAAGACGATTTTTAGGTCTTGCAGGTTGGTACCGAAGATTCGTTGGAAATTATGCTTCGCTCACTATTCCGCTTACTGGACTGCTCAAGAAAAACAAAGCGCTCATTTGGAATGAAGATGCAGATAAGGCTTTTCAGGAACTTAAATCTAGGTTAACTACAGCACCTATTTTGAGTTCTCCCGATTTTTCGAAACCCTTCATTCTGTTATGCGATGCTAGTTTACACGGCCTTGGCTGCGTTTTAGCACAAACAAATAAAGAAGGAGAAGAGCTACCGATTGCCTACATGTCTGTTAAGCTGACAAAAGCTCAACAGAATTACACGGTAACCGAGCTCGAATGTTTAGCAGTAATAAAAGGCATAGCCAAGTTTCGTGCTTATATCGAAGGACAAGAGTTCACTGTGGTGACTGATCATGCCTCATTGAAATGGCTGATGAATCAGAAAGACCTCTCAGGACGATTAGCTCGTTGGGCTATCAAACTTCAAGGTTTTTCTTTCCAAATTCTCCATCGCAGCGGCTCGCAAAACGTTGTAGCAGATGCTCTTTCTCGACGAGATGAAGTAGCCATTGAAGAATTCGACCACGAAGGCCCAATGGTAGACCTTGAGTCGAAGGAATTCAGCTCAGCAGAATATCTTGATTTGATTCAGCGCATAGAGCAGAATCAATCAAAATTGCCTGATTTAAAAGTAGTTGACGGGTTTGTTTATAAAAGAACCGAACACGCAACTGGAGACCCCGCTCAAGAAAACAATTCTTGGAAACTTTGGATTCCATCTGGAATTGTCAAAGACGTTTTATTTCAAGCACATGACGCTCCAAATGCAGCTCACTGCGGAACTGCTAAATTAACGGAGAAGTTGAAACGATATTTATTTTGGCCAAAAATGGTAGCACAAATTAGAAAATATGTATCTGATTGTTCGACATGCAAGTCAACAAAAAGCCCAAATTTTGTATTACGACCACCCATGGGTAAGCCAATGGTGTCTGAAAGACCTTTTCAGAAATTATATATGGATTTGCTAGGACCCTATCCGAGATCAAAGAGCGGTAATATAGGCATTCTCATCATCGTAGATCATAATACGAAGTTTCACTTTTTGCATCCCTTAAAGAAATTTACATCGAGTCGGATATGTGATTATCTAGAAAATTATTTATTTTATACATTCGGAGTTCCAGAAGTCATATTAACAGATAATGGTTCCCAGTTTCGCTCTGCAAGTTTTGAAGCTTTTCTTACTCGCTTTGGAATATCACATCTTTGCACTGCAATCTACTCTCCGCAAGCGAACGCTAGCGAACGTCTGAACAGATCTGTTATACCAGCTATTCGTGCATACATTGGATCCGATCATGGTAATTGGGACACGAATTTAAACGAAATTAGTGGAGCTTTACGAGCTTGTGTGCATCGCAGCACAGGGTTCTCTCCATATTTTCTAACCTTCGGACAGAATATGATTTTGCATGGGAAAGACTATGAGCTTTTACGTAAGCTCAATCTCTTGTCGGACGATACTTTATTAAAACAGCAAGATGCCTTACAAATTGCTAGAAGCAAGGCAAAGGAAAATGTATCAGCAGCACACGATGACAGCGCTCGCAGATATAACTTGCGCAGTAGAACTGTTCAATTTAAAACAGGAGATACAGTCTATGCACGTAATTTTGTTCTATAAATAGATCAAGATTGCACTGTGTAATAACTGGAAACTTTGTGCACGTTTTATAGATCTTTTATTTAACACTTTGATAATTAATAATGAATACAACATATGTTGTCCGCTCGCTTTGACAGTTCTAAAGCAACTGTCGCTCGTCTGTTCGATCGCCAATCGGTGAGCTTTGGTCCGTTTCAGTGTGGGAGAGTGCGTCGCTCTCAACTCCCTCTCGCACCGGTTCCCACATCCCTCCTTTATTTATCAGCTTGAGTTTTATCCCAGGTCCAGATGATGTATCCCGTTCCCCGGGTGATTCAACCAGAGGGCGTTGATCGGGCTTCTCCAAGTCCGTTGCAGGAGGCGGAATATCCATCGTGGCTCGGGCACCTGGAATCCTTTTTAGATGGCTAACATCCCTCAGGAGTGTTCTACCTCCCCCTGAAACCTTAACAATATTTCCTTTACGCTCTAAGACCTGATATTCGGTTACATCAAAATTCGGTGTCAATTTACTAGGAAATATTACATTCTTCATTAATACCTGATCTCCTACCTGAATATCTATATCCTTTGCCCCTCTCTTCTTATCAGCATTTATTTTCCCCTTGTGCTTCTGAGCGCAGTCATTATCTTTTTCAAATGAATCGGTGAACTCCCCAACCACGTCTTGCACATTAGGGATTTTATCCCGAATCATTCGATTGAACATTAATTCTGATGGGGCTGTCCCGGTAGTACCATGAGGAGTGACGTTATGCATTAAAATAAACTCCTGAATCTCCTGCTCAAAATTATTTTTGTTTAAGTATGCGATTTTTAACCTCTTAACTAAAGACTTGTTCATGTTTTCTACCTCACCATTGGCCTGAGGCCAATATGGCGGAGTTCTTATTAGGGTAATGCCACTCGATCTGCAGTATTCCTCAAACATCGCACTAACGTATTGTTTGCCGTTGTCTGTCCTTAGGTACTTAGGGAAACCTAATCGGCAGAATATTTCCTTCATTACCCCAATGATAGCTGCTGAAGATATTGACTGTAGAAACTTCAGCTCCATGTATCTTGAAAAATAGTCTATGAAGACGAGAACATATTTCCCATTTGGCAATGGGCCCAATAAATCACTGGCTATTGAATTCCAGGGGCTAGTCGGGAAA
Source organism: Drosophila subquinaria (assembly GCA_037043405.1). Lineage (NCBI taxonomy): Eukaryota > Metazoa > Arthropoda > Insecta > Diptera > Drosophilidae > Drosophila > Drosophila subquinaria. Next base: position 35,823 of record JBAMBL010000656.1, read on the forward strand.
GATGTTCTCTGCATTGGAGCTGGACCCAAAGGTTGTGATACCACTAAACAGTCTCGACAGGATTTTACGAAGTTTTCCGCATCCCGGTCAATTCGCGGCCACCACACCTTAGATCTTAAACGGCGTTTCATCGCTGATTCCCCTGGATGTCCTTCGTGAGCTAGCTCCAACACCCTTTGGCGAAGTGTTGTCGGGATAATTAGTCGTGTTCCTCGTAGAAGGATATTCCCTAGCATTGAGAGCTCGTACCGAAAAGGGTAAAAGCTGTTGGATGTACAGGAATCCCAAGTGTCAGTATCCAGACAGGAGATGGCGTCAATAATTTCCTCATCACGATCATTTTCTTGAGATATGTCCGATATATTCAACGCTGCAGGAACCGAATGTTCGATAACCCGAAAGATATTATTCTCATCATTTTGCCATGAGGAGTTTGTTGGTGTCAATTCACAGAGTCGGGACAGGGCATCTGAAATATTTTCTTTCCCAGCCTTATATATGACTTTGAACTTGAATGTTTGTAGACGTAAGAGCCATCTTTCTATTCGAGCTGGAGGCTTCGAAGTTGGCTTGAATATTGTTTCCAGCGGTTTGTGATCCGTTACCAGTTCAAATTCCAGTCCTGCCAGGTAGAAGTAAAATTTCTCGACCGCCCACACCAACGCCAGACTTTCCTTCTCAGTCTGAGAGTACCTCTTTTCAACGTCTGATAAGCTCCGGCTGGCAAACGAGATTATTTTTAATACATTGTCTCCCGTGAACTGCAATAATACGGCTCCAAGAGCGACGGGACTGGCGTCGGCAATCAAACGTGTTTTGTTATTGGGGTCGAAATAGGCCAGATTTGGTATTTTGGCCAAATGTGATTTAAGGTCCTCAAAAGCTCTTTTCTCTGTTTCGCCCCAATCGAATTTGCAGTCTTTTTTCAGCAACCGCCTTAATGGCTCGGTACGATTGGCTAAATCGGGTATGAATTTTCCCACGTAGGTGACAAGACCCAAAAAACTCCGAGTCTCCTCCTTATTTTTGGGATCCCTGAATGAGAGTATTGTTGCTACTTTTTCCGGATCAACCTCAATGCCTCTATCTGACAAGACATGGCCTAGGAATTTAACTTCATGTGTCTTCCAAATACATTTGTCGTCATTCAAGAAAACATTATTCTCGTCCAATATATTTTTGATCTTCTTGACAGCATTATCGTGATCACTTTCATTGATTCCAAATATGATGATATCATCAATGTAATTCAGGACATTAGAACATGGTGCCAGCAGCTCCTCCAGTCTTCGTTGGAAGATTTCGGGTGCGGAGTTAACTCCGAACATTAATCGTTTATATCGGAACAACCCACGAGGGGTTATGAACGTCGTTATGGCCCTGCTAGCTTCGTCAAGTTCCAGTTGATGGTATGCATATTTGAGGTCCAGACGAGAAAAATATTTTGCACCTCTAAGCTTGGTCATGAATGTCTCGAACACGGGTAATGGATAGTTCTCCCTTAAAATTGCTCTATTGGCTAGTCTCATATCGATGCATATTCGAAGATCCCCATTTTCTTTAAAAGCTATGACCATGGGTGAGATCCAAGGCGAATGACCCATCACTGGTTCAATAATGTCAAGAGCAAGGGCTTCCTCCAGTTTGGCAATAACCTTATCCTCCAAAGCAATCGGTATACGCCTCATTGGTTGCTGGATTGGCTTTATATCTGGATCAATAGATAATTTGACTGGTAATCCTTTCCATTTTGGAAATGGAGATGCGTTCTCTATTTTATGGACTTCCAGTCCGAGTCGCAATACTTTCAATTTGATTGCTGTTTCCTTGCCCAATAGTGATTGTTTTCCGTTTTCGATAACAAAAAATGGAGCAATCACTTCGGGGTTACGACCAACAGATATAGGTGCATCAAAAACACAAATTACCTGCAGTAATTTGTCTGAAGCGTATCCTCTGAAATGGTTGGAAGTGTTTGGTCGGACGTTGAAGATTGTTGCTTTTTGATATTGCAAGATTGACCAATCTTTCGGGCTTATGAGGTTAAATCGAGACCCCGAGTCAATTATCATGGAAACTTCTCTGCCACCTACTTGACATTTGATTATTTCGTCTTCGTCATCACTTAAGATCTTAAAGCAATTTCTTCCAGGTTTCTTATCGTTTTCTTCCTCTACCCAACGCACGTTGGATCGCTGTCGTTTTGTAGTTTCAGTGTAATTTTCGCTTTTTGCTGATCGCTTCAAATTGGTTCTACACTTGAGTGCAAAATGACCTATCCGTGTGCACTTATTGCATTTTTGATTTAAAGCCGGACAAGTATGACTACTATTATTATGGCCTTTCCGCCCACATCTGCCACACTCAACTTGCATATGGGATGACTTTATGTTTGTGGATGTCACCCTTTGTATTCCCTCTGAATTCAGATTTGGGCGCATTATTTCAGACTGCTTGGTGATTTCCTCCTCCATTTGACAGACATCAATGATTTCGGATAAATTATACTCCTTTTCCAAGAGTTTCCTCTTAATTTTGTTGCCGGCCCATGTGTCAATGATTTTATCCTTCAAGCAAATCTCCTCAATCTCGGCTTTGGTCGATCCAAAATCGCATTTTTGAATCTGGTGACGCAGCCTTAATACAAACTTTGCAAACGTTTCGCCTTCTGTAGGAGAAAGGCTTCTAAACAGATGTCTCTCAAAAGTTGAATTTTGTTTTGGCGAGAAAAACGTATTTAACTTATCAATCAGAATTTGAAATACATCTGTCGGGTCATCTTTTGAAGTTGGTGTTATCACCGCTCCAGGCAATGAAAATGCCACCGTCTGCAATTGTGAACCACCAAGGTGCAACAACTTGTTCCTTTTCCGGGCAGGTGAAGTGATCTCTTCAGCTTCCACATATATTTGAAAAGCTCGTAGCCATTTCTCCCATTCCACGCGCAAAAGGGACTTCTCAATCACCTCGCATAGGAATGGCTTAATTACGTTTTCTGCCATCATTCTGGAGCGCTGAAAATTGAGCAAAAAATTTTTTTTTTATTTATTTGGCAAACTGCCTCTGACTTTGTCAGATCGTTATTACATAATACTTTCACATATGCATATTCATACTATACATATTTATCAGCAAGTACTTAAAGTACAGCTCCTGACCCAAGTCAGCTTATAATTTTTTTATTCGACTCGTACTTTTAGTACAGCCCCTGACTCTTGATCAGATCAACTAATAGTCTTCGACTGTATAAACTTACAGACCCTGACCTTTGTCAGATAGTATATACTTTAGTTTAAATATTCGGCTCGCGCTTTCAGTGCAGCCCCTGACCCTCGGTCAGATTGAAAATTAATTTTATTTCTTATTGCTCTCTCTTCTGTTTCTTTCTTTTTTTTTTTTTTTTTTTTGCTGACAGCCATACCGAAACTCAAATGCATCAAATGCATATATGTACATACATAGGTTTTAATTACGAAAGTACACTTTTCTCTTAAATCGAAAAGCGCTCTCTTCCTTTGTGATCTCTTATGCCCGCTAGTTCCTCTTTCCATTCTCTCCCCGCACTCCTCTCACTCACTCATCGATATGCGTTCACGTTTACCCGTTTATTCCAACGTCACATCCACGAACGAATGAAAGAAAGGATAAGAAAAGAGAAGTACATGAAAACTAACGGAACTGTTGCGAGATAACGCACAAATTTTTTTTTCATCCACACAAAAGAAAGTTTTTTCACAGAGTTTTATTAGTCTAAAAACTCTAAAACTCTAAATGTTCTTTTCTGTTGTTATTATTTTATTATTTCTTTTTTCACTTAGGTTTACCTCGTCGCCAATGTAATAACTGGAAACTTTGTGCACGTTTTATAGATCTTTTATTTAACACTTTGATAATTAATAATGAATACAACATATGTTGTCCGCTCGCTTTGACAGTTCTAAAGCAACTGTCGCTCGTCTGTTCGATCGCCAATCGGTGAGCTTTGGTCCGTTTCAGTGTGGGAGAGTGCGTCGCTCTCAACTCCCTCTCGCACCGGTTCCCACACACTGCTTTAGAACATCGATGTTAACTGCTTGCAACATGCACTTCTTGATGCACTGCATGCAGAATGCACACAGGCGCACTGCTTGCAGAAAGCACGCATGCGCACTGCTTTAGGCAAGCTGTGCTATTTTTAGCTCTCTTTGCTTGTCTATGGCATTTGTTTATGTGTTGGTGAGCATTACACCGAGTACCCTATCGGCTCCCTTATGTCACCTTGGATAAGTACGACTAAGTCATACGACTTAACCGTTCTTATCTCTCGCCGCCCACGCTTTGTTTTACAATTCGTGTGCGAGTTAAGCTAATTAGCTGTCGATCGAATTTAGCTAAAACATTGAGCGAGTGACTCTTGTGCAAAGCACAACATAGTGCCAGTCTGTGCGAAATACTTTTTCAATAATTCCATGTGCTGTGACATAACACTTTTAACAGTGTAAATTTAAGACATTTTATTTTGGATTTTTCTCCACCCGGATTTACAATTCCCGGACGTTCTTCCCCGGATGATATTTTGAAGACAAATTCTTGGATTTTCTTTCCCATCGAGGGAATATAATATATTTTTGCAGTTTTTTTTTTATATAAGCCAGGTATGTGAGTGGAAGTACAGTGATACCTATAGTAATGTGATTCTTTTCGACAGTGCCCCGTGCCAGTGCTTTTAATTCGATTCTATTATTTTATTTATTTCTTACAATTTGATTTTTCAATCAATTTAAGAAAATAAATAAATTCCATTTTTGATTGGAAACAGAATAAAGCCTGATTTAATGCATGAACATTAAAGTCAGTTGGCCAATCTCGGATATAATGTCCATCGGACATCACCCTGCCCCGGCGGCAACATAAGCTGTTGTTCTTTTTGGATCCGCTCCTGCTGCTGTAAATTGTGTTGCTGAATTGAATTGCTGTTTTTAAAAGAATCTTGCTGAGATTCTCCACGAGGGATTGATCACTGCCGAGCGCCTTTTTAATTAGCTCCCAAAAATGTTGGTTAGGCATACATACAACTCCCCTGTACAGTTTAGCCAAAATTTATAAGTGGATATTAATTGAAAAATCAATTTTTCAAAAATAAGTGCTGCGCACTTAAATAAAACCACTTAGTGGTGCTCAAAAGAAAAGAAATGAACAAGCAATAATCATACATTTTCTAAAAATTAAATTAACATTATTTTTTTGAATTTTTTAAATATTTTTGCTAAATGATGTATTAAATTTTAATTAATCATTGATAAGAAAAAAAAAATTATGTAAAGAGCCCACTAGCATAGGTCTACGTATGTATGAGGGTTATGATCCTTATCATTATTATTTTTCCTTATTATTAATATAGAGGTTAGCCACATCGTCATCTTGAGCTCAACGACGGCAGTGTTTGGTGAGTCCTAAGTCATGGTACATTTTTATTCCTTTTTTTTTTTTTTTATTGATCATATACATCATACGTACTTGCGACATTTTTCTTATATTTAATAATGACTCTGAAAATTAAAATTTTGGATTTATAAATTTTCGTTTGCCCTATTTACAACTATGAATATTTTTTTTTATAATTCAAAAGTTGCTCAAAAATAATAGTTGGAGATTTAATTATTCAAAATTAATTTTTATTAATTAAAAATAAAAATTACATAGACATTTAAAAATTGTTATCATCATCACATACAACAAACGTACATACATAAAACAAAATTGAAGAAATAGAAAATTCTGCAAATGACAGTAGATTGAACATGAATACAAATTATATTAATTTAATAAATAATGTTTAATATTTGCATTGAAATAATGGAACTTTAAATTTTCTCTTAACCGTCGCCGATCTGAAGCCAATGCCAATCCAATTGTAAGAAGTAACAAGAGTTACTCTAGGGGCAATTCCTAAAATTCTAAATAGATATTGCCAAGGTAGGGAGGGTACAGAATAGGGTATATACAACATCTAAATACCCTACAACCGAGCAATAAACCACAAATGTCTGTCTGTTAATTTCTTGTCCGATTCATAATTCCATTTCCATTCTCGCTTCCGTTAATATGTTGTTTGCTTCCTAGTGCACTTATATTTTTGTTGTAGTGTGTATGTACGCTACCATAGGAGGAGAAAGAACCCCGCCCCATCCGTCGAGCTGAGGCTAGGCTAAGCAAGAAGTGCACGAACTCGACTCCTATGTGGCAATAGCGAGAAAACCCGACTTAGTCAGATCTCTTTTAAAAATCTGCAGGGTATTCGCTACAGTGCTCCTTAAAAAGATCACTACACAGGCACCCAGCTTGGGACCTGACACAACGGCCCTCTACAGATTTCAAAATTGCGCTTTGGCTAGACTTTGAGGTCGATGCCGCCGCTATGGAGGAATCCGAGATTCCGGTTGATGTTGACGTTTGGCGAGTGTCAGTCTCTTTTGTTTTTTGTTGTTTTGTTAGTTTGTTTTTGTTTTTAAAAGATTCCATATTAGATCCCACGAGTGGCGGAGAAAGGGTGGTCCGCCTGCACAGGGTTCCGCATTGTGCAGGTAAGGCTAGCTAGTTCGGAGGGCGCAAGGTATCCGAACGCTCCGTTTGAGACTGAGCTATTTTTGGGGAGGGCCCCCAGCCAGGTTGACTCTCGACACGGGTCGCATTACACCTTAGTCCGGCCCTCTTTACCTCAGACCATGACAAGTGTGACCATGTATACAGTAAAGCTATTTAGGAGCCATGCTATATACAGGGAACAAAAGTCTTGGCTAACACCAGTTCTGAGAACCATTGGAGTGTTATTTCCAGTCGGCACCCTCGTGGAGGGTTCAGTCGAGGATTTTTGCCGACCTGCAAAAATCATAACTTTTGAACCAAATGAGATAATTGAAAAATTTTAACGGCATATGATAGAAAACTCTTCAACCTATGAAATAAGTGTTTAAGAAAAGTGCCACGCCCCCTAGATACTTACTCAGTGGCTATCAAAGTTAAATCTTGTGAAATTTGTGAAAAAAAATAAATTTTATAGCACCTAAAAAAAAAAAAAATATTTTTAAAATTTCTGACTTGTTTTGTTTTATTTTTAAGGCTTTTATGCTTTAAAATTATTTTCAAAAAGTTAAAATACAAATTTTTTTTTTTTTTTAAATTTTTGTTGATAAAATTATTTTGTATTTTTCGGTGTGAATTATCAGAATTGCATATATCGACCTAATTCCTATTGCATCTATATGATATACTAGTCGGATTTAAACCAATCTGACATATTTTGAATCTGGGGTAGTCTTATACATCCAGACCAAATTTGGTTCACATCGGACCACTATATCATTTTTTTAGTTTAGTTAGTGTACCTCGGGACAGTTCTGGAAAACAAAACAAATCAAAAATTTTAAAAAATATTTTTTTTTAGGTGCCATAAAATTTTTTTTTTTTACAAATTTTACAAGTTTCAACTTTGATAGCCCCTGAGTAAGTATCTAGGGGGCGTGGCACTTTTCTTAAACACTTATTTCCTAGTGTTTCGAGGGACAACGATATGTCCCTAATTACTTCCGTATTTTTAAGTTAAATAAAACACGACCGAATTCGATTTGTTGACTTTGTTTATTTGCCGGCTGTTTTCTAAGTAGTGTTGAATTGCATCTTGTGCAGATCATCTGTGTGCCAAAATGAGTACAACATTATGCATTAACATTAACATTAACATTGGGCATGCATAATGCATTATTAACAATATTGTTGCATACGCACAGGTGCTCCATTAATTACTAAATTGACAATATAAATGGCAAGATTAACACAAATCAATAAATACAAATGGCATGAAATTGTATCCTCTGCTCCGAACATCCTGCCCCCGTTGGAAAAGGCACGTTTCCAACTGAATTGGAGTCCTCGGGGAGAACGGCTAGCTTGGCCACAGCTCGCTTGAGGATACCCGTCGCTGTGCGGATCATCGCGACTCTGATGACGCCGTCTGCCCCAGGAATCACTTCCTCGATTCGGCCTAGCTGCCATTTTAACGGCGGCATGTTTTCCTCCTTCAACAGCACGACGCTTCCCACTCGTAAGTTGCTGGGCGCAGCTCGCCACTTGGCTCGCTCCTGCAGAAGCGACAAGTACTCGGTGCTCCACTTCTTCCAAAAGCTTTGGGTCATCTGGCTGACCTGCTGCCACCGGCTGAGGAGGTTGACTTTCAGATGAGTGACGTCCGGCTCAGGAAACTTGGTGAAGCTGGAACCCTTCAAAAAGTGCGCAGGCGTGAGTACCTCAAGATCATCTGGACTCTCTGTAAGTGGACAAAGTGGGCGAGAATTGAGCATGGCTGAAATTTCATAAGTTAGAGTCTGCAGTTCGCAAAGGGTCAGAATGGCCGGGCCGACGACTCGGTAGAAATGGTGCTTAGCAGACTTGACAGCCGCTTCCCACAAGCCGCCAAAATGAGGCGATCGAGGAGGGATGAATTTCCATTCGATGCCGTCCGAAAGACAAACTGCGGCGACAGATGAAATGTGGGGATCACTTGAAAATAAGTGTTTGAGCTCTGCAAGCTCGTTTTTTGCCCCAGCGAAGTTGGTTGCGTTATCGGTCCATATGGTGCGTGGCTTGCCCCATAGGCTGATGAAGCGTCTTAAAGCAGCAATGAACGACGCTGTTGACAAATCGTGAACGACCTCAAGATGCTGTAATGGCGCTTGTTTGGTCTAATTAAAAGAAATCCTCAAAAGTAGGCAATAACATTTTTTCTCTGTACTAATTACTTTTACCTTGACCCTAAAAGTATGCATCACTATCTATAAACAATTATGTTAACATTTAACATAACATAACAATTAGTAGTAGATTTCATTTTAGTCTTAGTAGTATATTTTCTTATGTATGGTAAATTTAATAGAGTAATTTGTAAATTATGGAAATATTATTAAAATTTAATTTTGTAAGAATTACGAAGGTATACCATAAATAATTTTTTTTCTATATTCAGATTTAAAATATTCGATAATCGAAAATGCATCCTAATTGGTAAAATGCGTTCGTGGGTGGAAATGCACCCTTGCGTAAATCGTGGTTAGAAGCCATTTCCGCAATTCAGACTCGATCTCTTTTCTCAGCGATCGTCGAACAGTGCAGACGTCATTAATTCCAGTCTCTTCCCAAAGGAAAAATTTTATTGGGGTTAACAACGTGCTTAATTAACCTAAAGGAAAATTTTCCTTCATTGCTTTTAAGCAATTGAAAATTTTGCAAGTTTCATCATTTTAATAAGTCCGCTGAGAAATACATAGAGATTGGATTCGTGGTGAGCTGTTTGCAGCAGAAAGTTCCAAATTTTTCTTTGGTGCCAATTCAAAAAGGGTAATTATCATATACTTATTTTCTTTGGTACCAGCTGTTAATTGTTCTTTCGAACAATTAATTCTCTTTTGCACACAGATTGGTACCAATACCAACTCAGAAAGCCCCGCTTCATACGGCAGGCAATCGCCAGCAGGCAAGAGAAGAGATAGAGCAGATCAGTATCCGACCTACCGACGTTCAGAGAGCAGCAGTCAAAGTGTTAAAAGATCAGATCGAGCCAAGCGCTCTCACGAAATGTGGAAAATTCCTAGGAAAATGTGCCTAAAAAGTGTGAAAACCCCCCCATTTGCCATAACCTCCAGTGAAAGTCTCTTCCAAATCATTTGCTCCATGTGCAAAGTGCCGCCTTTGAAAATTGCGATGATACCACCCCAAAGCAGCTAAAGGAGCTGTCAATAGTTTTGATTTCTTTAGTTGTTAATATGTTGGAATAATTGTGTTATTTTTTTATTTGGTTATCTGCCAATTAGCTTAATTAATTTTTTTTAGTGAAAAGCAAAAAGTTGCAGAAGTGAAAATCCACAAGAAAAATATCAATTATGATCTTATATATATAATGTGCATACATATTAATTTAATATTAATTAATAATACTAAATTCAGACTTGAGTTAGTAAATCATACAAATTAAATCAATTAATACAAATTAAAAATGTGATAAAAGCAAGACAGTGACAACAAAGATAATACCAATTAACACATATTAAAAAGGTAATAAAAGCAAGACAGTGCCAACGATAATAATACCAACACATCAAACCCCCCTTAATAATGCAGTCAAACATGGTCGAAAGTACTTTCGTCGCTGGATTTGTAAATTGGTAAGCTGGAAAGTTATTTTATTTTATTTTCATTTTATTGGCCAATTGTATATAACGTTTTTCCCAAGGTATCAGCAGGTTCTCGAGCAACGATGATCCATTGGCCACAGCCACTTTATCGTGCGCATGCGTACAACAACTTTTATAAGTTGCTGTAGTGCTGTTCTGTTTTGCATTATCTTTTGCTTGACATTGAATGAGCTCACAAGAACCTGAGTGATATTGCGGTAAACGTAATTGGCATACAATTGAAGTTCAGTTATGTTGTTATTGCTTTTGCGTTATGCTTGCTTTCGCTTTCGTCTAGCCAAAATTGCTAGTAAAATCAGCTGTTCACATTACAGTCATGGCCTCTAATATTAGATCTTTTGGTTGCATTCGTGTAAATTTTTAGTAATGCATATTTTTTTTTCTTAATTATCTCTTAAATTTATTTCATCTAAAGTCAAGATTAAATACAAAAATAATGTTATAATTTTTGAATACGATTTCCTTAAAGTAAATTTAATAAATAAATATTGAATATTACTAAATGATTTTTGGACACTGACATAAGAATTTAATTAGTTAATTAAACAATTAATAAAACAAGTTAATTGGTTAAATAAACAATAAAACTAATAGATGCACTGAAAGAAACATAAATAAAAGAAGATAAACCTTTTTATTGATATTATATTACATATTAATTATATTATATTATTATATTAATATTTTTATATACTGTAATTAGGAGAGTTTTATAAAGGCAAAAGACTTCATGTTTTAGTTGTTAAAGTTTATTTCAGTGATCAACGTCTGGCGACGTTGATTGGATTTTATCGACTGTCTGTCGTTCAACTGTTTCATTATACTTAAGTCTAACATTGGAGTTTTACATATATGTCTCTGTCGCTGAGTACAGCGGCAGAGCGGGAGCATGTAGTGATCGTATGCATATATTTATTTATT
>JBAMBL010000657.1:0-86365 GCA_037043405.1 Drosophila subquinaria
CTCTGAGTCGGCAACTCGGCAACATTTTGTGGGCTTTTAAATTTATTTTCATTTTCATGTCTGTGGGGCATCTGTAAATGGTAAATGCGCTCATCACAAGCTCGAGCCTCGTTTTGTGTAACTTTATTTGAGCCGCGGCGGCTTCTGCGCTCAACGATTTTCTAAAGGGAATTACTCTGAGAGCTGCTGCTGCTGTTGCTGCTCATCTCTGATGCTTATCGGAGACTGCGTCGTTGGGTTATAAAAATATTTTTGATAATTAAAATGAAACCGGCGTAAAGAGCGCGTTTGAAACCCGTACAACATGCGTCTGCCACGGGCCAAGCCAGTTTTTGGCCTTTTTTATGAATACTTCACTCCACTTGCTTTCCGAATAACAAATTTATAATTAGTTTGTTAAATCTCAGCTGTGTTTCTGTAGTTGTTGTGTTGAAATGATGTTTACCTGGTTTCCTAATAAATGCCTGGTTCAAAGAACTTATTGAAATGGAACTGTTAGAACCCAGACAAATATCGTTTATAATTTGCCAACTAATTCGCTACACGTTCCGCTGGGCAAATTGGATTTTTTCAGTCTAGATGAGAAAAAATCGAAAGCATCAATCTTGCAGCCATCAATATAAACTCCATTCAAATTAGCCCCGAAGACGTGCTACACACAAGTGAGAGTAAGTAGCCCAGAGAACGACGAAAGATCCCTTGGCATTTGTCATCAAGGTGTCGCCTTGATAAATGATTCTTGTGCTCTTTTTAATTTCGCACCGAAAGCGGAAAGAAATTGGCAAACAGGGGCTGCAATTTTACCGCTAACAGGCGTGTTAACTGCTCGTCAATAGCAAATTGACCGAATGGAGAATGCAGACAGCTTCAATTGTCTGTGTATTGTTGAGCTTTGAAAGCTCTGCCTTGCTTTGCACTTCTGTTCTCATGCGTGTGACGTGTCTGTGTGAAAGCTTCCCTTACTTTCCACTTGATTAGCTGCGACCACATTGAATTGTTAGGGAATTTAGGGTATTAGTGCTCAATATTGTCGTCTGATCGAATTAAGAACCTAAGCGGATTACATTCCCTAACATTGCGGTTTTCCTAACATCATTTTGGCACATGATTTTGCCAATCAAACTTTAAAATCATTCGATCAAGATAAGGGTAAGAAAATAAAAGGAAATTCGAAGAGTGAAAATGAAAACAGCAGCTAAATGTTTTCTTTTTGTTTTCCCACACAAGAGAATGTCAACATAAAAGGATAAGACTGTATCAGGCCATTGTTTATGGGCTGTGAGAAGTACCGTTATGGCTTTATCAGTTCTTTATTGTTGTTGCTGTTGTTGGCAACAAACACAGCGGGACAACTCTGACTACAGCTGATATTATGTCATTGCAATTCCCAGAAAAAAAGTCAAATGAAAATGTTGACAAACACTCGTAAAAATTGTTTCAAAATGTGTCAAATTGTGAAAGTGAAAGATGCGAAAAAACATGAGGAATGTGGGGTGAGAAGATGTTTAAAAACAAATGAAAAAAAACAAATTAAATAAAATGTCACTTAAGATAGTATTCCAAACGGTTTTGGATAAATTCTGATTTATATAAAATTTTATATTTAAATAATTAGTGAATGAAAAATTGTATATAAAATAATAATAAATGAATTGAAAAGATATCAAAAATGTATAGAAAAGTTAATAAACATATATTTATAAATTTCATTGGTTTTGAAACGTTTTTTTTTTCTATGAAGAACCGAAAAAAAGGAAGGGTGTTTTGTTTTATGTTATGAAAGATATGATATGATTATGATATTTTGAAAATTGCAAAAAAGCCACATTTTGTGTGAAAAGTAGGAAAAGTGTGTTATAATTGTCATTTTTAGAATTTTCAAAATATTATAAAAAATACTAGCGAACAAATTTTTTAAAAAAATTTTCAGTCACTCTTAGAATCGTTTGAAGAGTTTTTCTGCATCAAAATGTTTTTAAAAAAAAATCGAGGAAAAAAATTGAAAAATTTACTTTTTTTAAAATTCAAAATTTTTGATGGGTACTTAATGGGTTAAAGAAATTTTTGCATTATTAGAACGGGATTTAATTGAATAAAAGATTAATACAAGAAACCCGCATCAAAACATCTTTATTATACGCAAATTTGACAAATTTATGCTGTATGAAGACATTAGTGGTTCACTGTATGTAGGAGAAGAGGAAAACACTTTGATGGGAAATAAAGTATTTAGAAAAATATCATAAATTCAGGACTATAATTAACTTTAAGGTCAGAGAACAGTTTTTTCCTGTGTTAAAGATGATATGAGGGACAGACAATAATATTCGTATGCACTATTCAAATTTATATAGAATTTTGCTATTTTGCTTTTCCTAAAAACTTGAGAGTAATAAAAAATTCAAAGTATGCTACACAATTAATTAATACTATTTCAACACTCGTTCGTATCTTATTTATACTTATTTAAAAGATACTTTAGATTAGTTAGTTGTACACTCGTTTTTAAATATGTATAGTTTGTAATTTACCCCGTGTCAACTAACCCCGGCTCGATGGGTTGCTGTTGTGAGTGCATTCCAGGCGCGCCCGGCTGATGTTGATTGGGCATTTTGCTGTATGGCGGCATGCCGCACAGATCCTGGGCGGGCACCATCCACGAGTGGGTGAATGGCACCGCGGACATGCCCAGGGAGCCGACCATGTGACTACCCGGATGACCCGGCGTTGGCTGCCGCTGGTAGCCGGCGTAGTCCATGGCCACCGCCTGATAGGGCAACATTTCTGCACTTGATCTTGGCTAGCTGAAAGTCGATTTGGCCTAATTGAGATTGGTAACACTTGGCGTTTAACTAGCACTGGCACATTTTCAATATTGCACTTGGATTGGTTTTGGTTTTGGTTTTGGCACACTTTTTTCTTAGCCAACTGGGCTGAAAGGTCAACGACGCATCCTTTTGTGGCTTTTATGTTGTTGTTGTCTGTCTGTCTGTCTGGCAGTTGGAGCACGCGTACGTGTCAGTTGCTGTCTTCAATTATCCTTGGACGAGCACACACACACGGACACGGATACACGGACACGATGGGTGGGCGTGGGCGAATCACGCACGGAATCACGCACGGAAAACTAACGCCGGAGTGCGACTGACAACTTCGATTGGCATTCAAATTAGCGAGCTATCGACTTTTGGCCAGTTAATATTTGGTATTTGGTCTGGAGCACGGACGCACGTCAGACGCGTTCGGCACGTCGCTGGGCGCAAATTGCAGCATCCAACTGAAAGCGGGAACTGTGATTGCGATTCTGATTGTGATGGGGTTTGAGTTGCGTTGCGTTGCGTCGAGTCGCGTCGCGGCCTGCAAACAAATGGGCGCCAATTACGCACGCACGGGACACGGCACACACTTGGAATACAGATACAGAGACACACGGATACGGATACGGCTACAGTTGCACGGCCGGGCAGCGTACGTGAAAACTGCAGCAGCAATTGCGATGATGATGAAAGTAACGTGAAATGAAGAAGAACTAGAACTACGCGACAAACGAGAGACGACGAGAGATGTGCTTACGCTTACGCTTACGCTTTACGTTATACGTCCGTTGCGGGCGACGAATACGTGCAGAATAATTCAGAGTCACGTTCACGTCACGAACAAAACCAAAGTAAGGCAAAAAAAGGCAGCGCTGCCTGCCCCTTACAACAACACTCGCCATACAGCCAGAGCGAACGAGCGAGCGAGCGAGAGAGAGAGAGAGTGTGTCACGCACACAGCTAGACAATTTTTCGGGGGTGACATCTTTGACTCGACACGAAGCGAATGCGACGACGAGCAACGACATCGGCCGACGAACGTGAGCAGCAACGGCGCCAGCATGCGTTTGCTTGTGTGTGTGTGCCTCTGCCTGTGTGTGTGTGTGTGTGTGAGCACCTGACACAACGCCTGGTCATGTACTGGGCGCACCAGTAGCATTTTAAGCAGCCTCACGCTCCAATTCGCCGCAAGCTCTCTCGTTTCGCCGTCGTCGCTGTCAGCGCCACTGTGTGGGTGTTGTGTCTGCCTGTGTGCATGTGTGTGCGTGCAAATGGGCGGGACGTGACTGCCGTCGAATCGGAATCAACATAGCGCGCATACCAAATTAGCATAGCAGTGTGTGCGAGTGAAAGAGCAGCAGCATGCTCTGCGAGTAAAGGAGCGCAACTCTATAAATGTATACGAGAGTATGTGTACGTGCAGACGCGTTTGTATTGTGAACTAAAACTGGTTTCGCCTGCCTTCTCGCTCGCACCGCCGCATTCGCATAGTGGCCACTGGCGACGCTCTCTCTTGCTCACTCTGTTATATACTTAGTGGATCCCCAGTTTTGTTGTTGGAGCTGCGTCACGCGCAGCAATTAGTTTACTTCTTTACACATTTGGGAATTTGTTTAGCGGCTCTTTCGCTGTTTGTCTCTCGCTCTCGCCCGCTCTCTTTATGTTTGTGTGCGTGTGTGAGAGTGGGAGTTTTGTCTGTCGTTCGCTTTTTATGTGTGTTTGTGTATGTGACCGAAATGCCAATGACAAAATGCCAATGGTGGAACAGGCCAAAGCCAACAAACTGAGCCCCAACAGTACACGCTCGATTCCAATCCCGAGCCCTTGCCAGGACTCCTGACGTGCAAGTGAATGGAGAGGGGGAGGGGACATACAGGTACAATCCAACAAATCGTTTGCCATTGTAGGTGGGGGGAGTTTTAATATTCTGAGCCCGCACAGACAGCGGCCAGGCCTGAGTTTTACTTTTTCGCCTCGTTTTATTATGCGTTTATAATAATTTTCAAGCAATCCCAGAAATTGTTTAATTTCATCAATGGGCAAAGGGCAACCACAAATTGTGAAAGTCTTTGGCAGCCATTTTGTTCTGGCGAAAGTTTCAATTCGCCTCAAACATGTCACCGTCACCTTCAAAGGGAGCGTCGTATACACGTAATAATCCGGATTCTATAGATAGAATGATTTGATAATTTAAAGGATGTATCTTAAGTGTGGTTTTGAATGATTTAAATTCGCTTCAAACATCGATTTTATTTGGAAATACTTTCAATTTACTAAACAAATTTCATTAATTTGTGACCACTTTTCAAAATTATAATAACCAGAGTATAGAAAATTTGTTTAAAGATATTACTTTAAGACAATAATAAGTACTTTAAGATAATAGTATGCAATATTATTTTGTACCATCTTACAGAAATACAATTTTTAACGAAACTGAAGAAACATTTACGAAAACAATGTAAATTCCAGAATTCTCTATCTTTTCAGATATATAAATTTTCTTATATTTTGTGATTACTTATTAAAATCTTGTTATCTTTATATATAGATAATAATTTTATTAAGATAATAGTAAGGAATTTTATTTTTATCATCTTTTTTAAATTCAGATTTTAACAAAAATGTAAAAACAGGTTTTAAAAACAATGTAAGTTCCAGAATTCTATATCTATCCAACAGGTTAATATCAAGTGGAGAATTTTTATCATAAACCATTTACTCATACTGTTTACTATAGATAAACTGTTATATTGTAAATATTTTGGTATAATAATTGTTAAGAATAAATATTTGAATTAAAATAAGCATCAAAATATATTCGCTGAAGATTGTTCGCAGTTCCTCAGCATACATATAATATCCTGAGATTATTTGCTTTTCAAAGTAACAAACTTTAATATTTTGCGTTTACACGTAGACATATCGTGATATCTACATTTAAACTTAACAGTTCAAATATCCTGCGTTCATGCGTATATGACACTTCACATATTTTCCCATCAATTTAATATGATTATTGGTAAAAATGTTTGATTATCTGAAAACTATGTGAAAAATATCCAACAATTTGATAGGTTAAATGGGAACTTGCAGTTAATTGAGTCACTTTCGCTGTGTGTAAGCAACGGTATCGATTGCGGCGCTGCTCTAATTGGAGCACCCAGTGACTTGCAGTTTTAGTTGTATTACTTTTTCTGCTTTTTTTGCCACATCCTCGTGTTAAGTTGCAGCAGCTACAAAGACATTACGTAAGCGCAACGTAACGTAACTGGAACATGTGTAGAAACGTGATCGATTTCTTGAGCCCAGCTGCAGAGTTGGACAAAGGGGAGCAGAGGGACATGGACAGATAGAGAGAGAGGGAGAGAGAGAGAGAGACGAAGTCAGAGCCAGACAAGTTGGCGTAGCAAATTCTCCCACAATTACGCGTCGCTGGCGGCAATTGTGAATTTTAAAAAGGAAACGTGCCAAGTGGCAAATGTTGGGAGGAAGAGGAGGAGGAATCGAAGGGGTGTAGGTGTAGGGGGAGGTGGAAGGCGTACGAGTAGACAATGAATGAGGAACTTAAATTCAACGCCAGTTGCCGAGTCCGTCGCCGTTTGCCATAAAAATCGACAATCGAGAAACGTGAACGTGGCCCGCTGAGCCGAAAGCGTTTCCGGTTTTTCCATCAGCCGGACCAATGAATCCACGTGCAGACAGCGAACAGACCAGACCAGACC
This sequence comes from Drosophila subquinaria, assembly GCA_037043405.1. Classification (NCBI taxonomy): domain Eukaryota; kingdom Metazoa; phylum Arthropoda; class Insecta; order Diptera; family Drosophilidae; genus Drosophila; species Drosophila subquinaria. The sequence goes on from JBAMBL010000657.1 coordinate 6,542, forward strand.
ATCATCCAGACATTGAAGCTGCCAACCAGCGAGTGTAGGTCGGGAAATTGATGCGTGTGGATGCCTCGAGGACAATGGCCATGGACGTGGACGTGCAACGATGCGTGTGGGGCGCCACTCTCTCTCCCTCTCTCTCTCTCTCACTCTCTTTTGGAGAGTCTGCTGAGCAACATGGCCATATAAAGGTGCGTGTGCCGTTCTCGAGTGCGTGCTGCGGCTGTTGATGGACCTATTGGACATGAGCTTGAGTTTTCATTTCGGTTTCGGTTTCAGTTTCAGTTGCTGTTTCTGTTTTGGTTTTGGTTTTTCAAAAACCAAACGACGCCAAATGTTTATTCCAGTCAGGAGTCCTCCGACACCCCCTTCCCCCTGCCCTCTGCCCTCTGCCCCCTCCACGTCTGCGTGCTGCCAATTGTTGCATGACTTTATGAATGGGCTGTCTGTAGTCGCCGGCACGTATGCAAGTGCCTCTCTCTAATCAGTTGGCCACCCAATCCCCTCCCTCCCTTCCTCTCCCTCCTTCGACAATACAGCAGGAAGAACCGCAAAGTGAGTGACTTGGTCAAGATACTACGTGGGAGGGATAGAGGGCAGGGGAGGGGAGGGAAGAGAACTGGCACTTGCCAGTTATCCATCACGTTTTCTCGGACACACGAGGCATCCATTTCAAATAGCCAGCTGCAAAACGGGCCAACGTGATTTGCGCAAAATCAAAACAAATTCAATGAAGCGGTTAACGCTTTGGGCCAAGTTTAAGGCGCTGCAATCGATCGATAATCGAAACGATAAAGAATGTTGGTACTGCGTGTGGATGAAGGTAACAAATAAATAAATAGATAAATAACTAAAGAATGTTGCGTATGTAAGAAATTTATAGCATAACTCCCACATACATTTATATTTGGAAACATCAATTTTGGTTTTGAAATTAGCGCCAGATCTCAAATTGGCATTTCTAGAAAAAATTCCACCATGACGAAAAACGTAAAATTGATCAAAAACTCACATCTTGTAAAATTTTCTTTCAAAAATGTATTTAAGTTGTATATTTAAGCAATATACGCTAGAAGAAATTCAATCGGATGAACATATAGATTCTACATTGAAATAAATTAAATTTTACCATATTTTTGCCGACTTTCTAAAAAATTGACTTCCAAAATGGACCATTTGTATTTTAACGATTACACTAAGTATGATGGTAAGATCTTATCTTGAAACAAACTAGGTGGAAATCTTGTCACGCTCGCGATGTTGCGTTTCAAATTACTAATACAACTTATAAAATAAATAAAATGATAGTAAAATATTAAAATTATTTCTAAAATGGAAAACAACATTATTTTATTATGGTTTAAGAGTATTTTCCTCCAAATTACTCGCCACATTTCGCAGACTTTCGCATTTGTCAAGATAAAGTCAAACATGACTTCCACATTTCGTCGCGTTCGCGATGCATTCTTTTCAATAAATAATTCGATAGCGACAAATCCTCGAAGCTTGTTTTTGAATTTAAAAGTAGTGTTGATTAAGTGCATTAAACACGTGAGAAAACAGTTTTAAAAATGTCAATTTTGGCCATTTTCTTATTCATTTAAAGACGCACAAATGTCGCGTTCTCGGTCCTGAAAATACCCATATCTTAATAATTAATTCAATTAAAAAATATGTTGAAATGCGTAAAATTTCATTATATATTTACTTTCAGTTGTTGCTAATATTATACCGATTCAGGAATCTATCATAAACTAATCGATGCAACGTTTTAAGTATTAAGTTTAATTTTTTAGTTGCATTTGAAGTTTCCAAACTTATTCCATTTATCGATAATGGATTGGCTTGGATGCCTTAAACTAATATCCTGTTTGTGCACATGTTTCTGAGTTTAAACACATTTTCTTTCCTTTTTAAACATGTACCGTGAATGTCTTAAATTCTAGTTCCAATCTCAATTTGAAGCGCCAGTTGAAGACGCAGTTGAAGTTGCCCAGAGGAAGCAATAAACTAACCGCGATCGCTGATCTGTCACGATCTGTTCGCCTGGGTACAAGCCCACAGGAGAAAGCAATAAAAGTGACACAGGTGATAAAATAACACAACGAGATGATTCGTTTTCCTTCTTTTTTTCTGGTCATATTTTTTTTATATTTTTGTTTCGAGTAGCAGAGAAATGGGCGTTATCAGCGTGTAGGATCTGTCAGGCTAAGATTTTATGGCGCAGTGAAAGGTACCATAACTGTTCTTGGGCCCTGTTACACAATCCAAATACAAAACGATTCATAATTCACAAAAAAAACAAGAACAAAAACAAACCACAAACCCAAACAAACAATTAAGCAATAAAAGCCAGACAGAGACAGCCTGCTAAATGGCGTGCGAGCGAGAGGGCGCGTATTGGAAATCGGAGACAGTTCAGCTCGGGAGCCGAAGAGTTCTTCCCATTCAACAGTTAGATTCTTATCATCCTGTGCGTGCTTCTGACGAAACACATTCACATTTTGTTGGTCAGCTACCAAAAAAGTAGTAATTATTTTTGTTCAACATTTATGATTAACAGCCCAGATTTTGGACTAAAATGAATAGGATTCACTTATTTTGCTGGAAGGATTATATAAGATACAAGGAAAAGATTCTGATTTTTTATTTTCATGATTAGATCTCAATGAAATAAACATAGAATTCAGATCAGAAGAAGAAACTTTATAAGCAAATCTTGAGTATTTCGAAAAGAAAAAATTTCTGTATAATATTGATTTTTAGTATGAATTGGACCACAAATTAAAAAAATTCATTTCAAAACAAATAAAAATTTTAATTTCCTAAATAATATTTTAAGCTAATTACACAAGAGAACTAAAAGATATTGCAATTATCAAATCAATTTCCTCGCAAATTCCTTATTGTAAGTATAATTACTAAATTTCAAATAAGCTTATTTATTTGTAGCACATTCTTTAGCTGTTTTAGTGCCCAAACTGAGCAAATCAACTTTAATTGTTATTTTCAAATATTTTATAAGCTGCGCATAAATTTGGATGTGTCAGTTGGCTGGATTGATTGATCGTTTGATTGAAAGCGATCAGCTGCGATTGCTGACTCTTTTGTTGTTATTTACTTGGCCATTATATGAGCCATAAATAAGCTGCGAAAAGGCAAAACAAAAAGTCACAGGCCAAGCCAAGTCGTCAATCTGCAGCACACAAATATCGAGTGATGGTGGTGTTGGTGGTGCTTCCATGCACCACTTGCACCACTCGCATTGGCCCCTCCTTGCAAGTGGCGATCTGCTTGTTTGTCGTTCACTTTTCTGGTATTTAGCAAATAATTCGCATGCCAAACCGTAGCCGTTAACTGCGGCGACACAAAGTGTGCAGTTGTGATCGGAATCAATAATTAATATTCTTGCACCTTCCGAAACTGTGCCGCCTCCTCGACTCGACGAATCTAGTTCAGAACTCAGACGCTTACAGTGTCGATGAAGATTCAACGAGGCCAATCTGCACACTGGACTCAGGACACTTCAAATTGATGTGAAAATAATGCGCAACAGAAAATATGTACTCGGAATAGATATGGTAAAGTTCAATTGAACACTTAAAGAGAACACTCGAGGAAGATGTAAAATTAATATAATATAATAATTAATTAGTTAAATTTAATTTGATTTGGGGAGAATAGATTTTCTATTAGCTTAAGAAATAAATTCAAATGATCTAAATTGTTAAAAACAGGGACTAAAACCGGATCGAATTTCGGTTTCAGTTACGGTTTCGGTTATGTTCGCATTTAGGTTTTCGGTTATCGGTTACGCAAAATCTCTGAATAAAGGTTTCGTAACGTTGAACCGGTTTTTGTATGTTTTGGTTTTGAAATACCGGTATGGCTTCGGTTGACAAAAAAAATTTGTTTTGCAAAAATATAATTATATTAATAATATAATAATAATAATTAAAGGCATTACTCATTCAAATATTCTTCAGTTTGATGTAGTTTAGTTACATTTTAACAATTTTAATATTTTATTCAACAAATTTATTTTATTTGCATTTCAATGCTATGAAAGCTCGATCATGAATATCACAAATAAAAATTCAAAATGAAACATTAAAAAATTAAAATCAAAAATTAAAAATGGAAAATAAAAAAGAAGATCAAAAATTAAATATATAACTAATAACAAAATATCAAAAATTGAAAACAAGACTTAACAGTCGGAAAAAATAGAAACAGTTCAAAATTTTACGTTTTAAATTATTTTTAGCTTGTTTTTTAAATTTTTGTGATAAAAATTGAAAATAAAACATCCTTTTAAAATTGTATTTAAAAGTTACACCATAACTTTTATTTGCAATTTTTTAATACAATTGAAAATTATTTTGTTTTTCAATTTTTATTTTTAATTTTTTTAATAAAAGTTATAGTTTTATAAATTAAATTACAGAGTTTCGGCTTAAAGGTTTCGGTCAAATGCATTTTTTTTTCAGTCACGGTCAGTTACGGTTTTAATCGGTTTTTACCGGTTAAAGGTTACGGTTTCGGTTAGGGCTTTAATCCCTGGTTATAAATAAAGTAGAATGGAAATTTCTGCTTTTAATATTATTAACTGTGAGAGTTTCAATAAATTATCGTCAGTCTGACAAATATATTATATTGAAAATTAAAGAGTTGAAAAACAAAAAGAATACATAAAAGATCTTTACAAACTCTGTTCCAAAAAAATTGGTTTATCATTTGTCTACTTCTTTTAGATAAAATGTATTTTTAGGAATTTTATATTTATGCGATTCCAAAATTTAGAAAATTCAATTCTAGTTTGGTAGAAATAAAACAAGAAATAAAATAAAAGTAAGTTTAAACATTTTAAGAAATAAAAAATATAAAAATAAACCCACAATAAATAGACTTTTGAGTAGTGAATAAATAGAATGAATCAGTGTGATGAAAGCTAAGGCAGAGTCAACAGCCCCCAGACATGACCGTGACAGCTGTTGGCAAAAAACTAAAGTAAAAATCGAAGGATGAAGAGCAGCAAAAACCTGACTCCAAGCGAGGAAAAAGGCAGCAAGGAAGCTGCAACTGTTGTCTGCCTCCGAGAGTCTCCGCCTTGTGTCTCCTGCTGCTGCTCTTGCCTCGTTTTTAAGGTTGCTGAAGCGAGCTGTAAGCGTGTTCGGGAGCAAAGTGCATTCCACGAATGTTTCTTATTGTTGTTTTTATTGTTGAGTTTTTGTTGGTTTTGTTTTGTGAGTTGCTTTCAGTTTGTCATTTGCGTTGTTCAATTAATTGCAGAAATCAATTTAAGCAATGCAACTTTGCCTCATTGTGACATTGTTGCTGGATTGTTGTTGCATTGATCGATTCATTGGAAATTGTGCCTTTGGTTTGGAATTGGGACTTCCATTGGCTTAAACTGGGTGCGTAGCCCAACAGTTGACACAGTCCGTTCCCCCCTCCGGCTTGTGCTAATTGTCAACAAGCTGAAAACTTGGCTAGAAACTTGTCTTAGGATTCGTTTGATGCCTTGCAACATCTTCCGGCAAGTAGCCGAGCATGGCAAAAAGAGTGTGACAACGCGCGACAGCCTCGAGATAAATCCAATTAGTCTGATATTTGTACTTTTTATGTGAGAATTCCCATTAAAAATGTAAAATGTCATAACAACGAGAACAAGACAACAGACAAACAGCGGCCGCAGCAGCGGCAACAGTTGCTCCAACTGACAGCGACAGCAACAACAGAAACAACAACAACAACAACAGCAGCTATCAAACTAGCGTTGAGCCTAGACGAACTGATAATACGCTTAAATAACCGTGTAACAGGAGTGAACTTTATGTAAACCTCGATGGATTCTGTTGAAACTTGGTATGCTAATCAGATATTAGCAAACTTATATGTGTATTAAATTTGAATGAGCTAGCTGCAGTTTTCACAGAGTTATAGAATTTTAAACTAGGAAATTGTGGCAAAAATACTTGTATCTTAATGTTAAAATTATTTATGGTATTATTTGATGCTGCGCTCTGACAGCTTTTAATTAGAAATGTTATTGTAAAATATGAAATTTATGACATTCCCTAGACTGAAAATAAAATTTATAAATTGAAAAACAAATTTAAAAATTCAATTGAGACTTAGTAGGCTAAAAAAAATTGAAACTATTTGATAAAGTTATTAGCAGATTTCTCAAACTATTATAAATTATGTTATAACATAGTTAACATTCAGAAAAATTACAGTTGAGATGTTAATACTATAATTCATCACATTTTAAGCTGCTATGAATAGTTTTCATAAGATTTCGGGCTAATCCAACAGTGATTGCAAGCTGAGTGGGAAAGTTTCAACACTTCCAGTTAGATCATCACATTAACGTTGACAGCAACGGTTTCTGCTAAGCTGCAGCTACAACTACGCGTCTCAGACTGAGTCTGAGTCTGAGTCCGAGTATCTCATAGATGCGACATGCGCCTTTGACGTCTGGCGGCGATGTTGGCGACGACGTCTTTGGTTTGGCATTCAATAATTTTATGCTAACAAATGCGTCGCCAAGTGGCGCTGCTTGAGAAGCTGCCAGCAAACCGAAGAGAGTTTGCCGAGTGGGAAAGGGAAGGGAAGGGGAATAGGAGAGGGGTATAGAGAATCGTTTACGGTAACATTAACACTTACCGCGCATTCACCGAGGACTGTGCAGCTCCGATTTCCTCCATGGACTTTCTGCGAAGACAAACAGAAACAGAAAGAGATACAGATACAAAAAGATACATTTTAACTTGGGTGCCTGTTGAATATTCGATTAGGAAAAAAGTTGACATTTTCTAAATAAATTAAATTAGCCGATAAATGTGTCGGCTATCGGCGTTCGCAGCGTGGCAGAAAACTCACCTGTCGCCCCAGCAAAGTGCATCCTCGCGATACCTGCAAGCAATCAAACAATATACAAATAGTCGATTAGTTTCGCCAACAACTCTCTCTTTCTCACGCACACAATCTCTTTCTCTTTCGTTTTGGAGAAGGTCAACAGGAAGTTGAGATCATCTAATAAACAACAATCTGTGGCAAATTGCACTTCAAAGTTGCCACAGAGCTGCGCATTATTGGCCAGCTCTTTATAATCAAGTGCATCAGTATATAAAATTTATTGATTTTTACCGCTGCCCAACTTCCAGTTCCCCCCTTGGGGTCTGAGTCTGAGTCAATTTTCGTCATAGCCGTCGAACAGCCCGTAAATCATTACCCCAAAATCAGTGCCACAGTCCCCGCGACTTTCGATCCTTTTAACTTGTCCCGTTTTCAGTTTCGGAACCGCCAAAAAACAACCGCGCATTGTCTGACCCTAAATCGATCGCGGTTTGATGGAGTCGAAGTTCCAATCGATACCTGGTAAGGGAAGGCGTAAGAGAAGGGAAAGATCTTCGACGCGCCATGCCAATTATCAAAATTGTAATAATATTCATAAGTTTCTTTTTTTTCATTGCCTCTTTTGTTTTGTTGCAGTTTATCAATCGTAGGTCAAGTTCGATTAGCTCTAAACAATTATTGCCAACTGCTCTTTTGTCCAAGATTCTTTGAGGGTCAAAAGCGGAAGCTCTTGCCAAATGTCTTCCCCTCCAGAAAAAAGGGGCTTAACACCTCCTTTCATCACCAATTATATTAAAAATTTTCAGTTTTCTATGGAACTGTTTCGGAATTATAGAGCGGGTTTGTTTTAGGTCAGTTTGATATGGATGACAACAATATTATCATAACTATTTGTCAGTTTTTTTTTTATCAAACTTTTATATCAAATGCTTTTGAAGTTGATTTATATTTTGAGACTCTTCTTAAAATTGTATTACACTTTTAGAAACTTGCAAGTCCGATAGTTTCAGCTTATAAAATACTTGTAATAATCAAGCTCATCTTATATTCCTTATTAAACAATAGCTTAGTTAAATATTTCTTTTATTTCCCGTACAAGATAGTTTAATACCATATCTTATCTAATCTTATATATCTTGAGTTGTTATTCATATCCTCGTGCTTATTTACATTGAAAATTAGTCTGCCCAAATTTTATATAAGTCAAATATATTTTTACTCCTCTTTTCTTTATGAATCTATGAAACTAGCAACTTTTTCAGTTGACGCATAGTTTTATTAATTTTAGTCTTGGATCTGTTTAGTAGGTTAGTACTAAGTTCTCTAAGCTTTCTCCACAATGTTTTGGACCATGTCGAAACAGAGTCAACGGCTTTTGCCACCACAGCCCTTTTCTGTAACTCAAGTTGGCCAGAGACACGTGTTCTCCCTCAACAACAGATCGATCTCTCGAATGGATAGAGAAGCAATTGCATCTCCAGAGGCAGCTATTTTTAAGAGTTGGCCTAAACGGTTCACTCGCAATGGCCAATTGAGGGGCGATCAATGAGGGCGGGGAGCAGTCAACAATGAGATGTCATTGTCGCTGTAAAAAAGAAAAAAACAGACCACTGAAAACGCTGATAATAACAGATAATTGTGTAGAACATGGCCCAACTATTTTGCCACAACTATGTGGACTTGGCTGAGATTGTGGTAGGGAAGGGAAGGGGCAGGGAGGGGCAGAGGGGCAAAGACTGGTGCTGGTCACAATGCGATCTTGCAACAAGCCACAAATCAAAGCCTCATCAGCGTTATAAAGTTCAAGTGATCGATTCGTGATACCAACTCGATCGACTTGGCTTTTTGTGTGTAGTACGTCTGGTTCTGGCCAAGTCTACCTCTCTCTCTCTCTCTGTCGCTCTCTCTCTCTCTGTCTTTCTCTGAACGTTGTCGTCGTCACTTTGATTGCGTTTCGTGCCCAATTAGTCTCAGAGCACTTGAGTGCGTAAAAACTTGTACCGCACCATAAATAAATTGGCATGAGCAAAACAGGAGCCACAGTCAGAGACAGAGACTGAGACAAAGACGCAGACGCAGACAGAGACACAGACCTAGAGACTTGGTAGAGAACTGGCAGAGAAAGGGGGGCAATAACGTCATCGTCATCGTCTTCATCGACAGCTTTGCGACGTCGTCGAGATGTTGTCGCCAAGCCAGAGACGCCGGCATTGCCAACTCTCGTATATGGCTCAAAGTCTGCTGCCTCTTGCCTGTTGAGTTTGAGGGCTAGGGCTCATTTCAAGTTGGCAGTTAAAATTACATAAGGGTTCTGCCAACCGACTATTAAGAGGTTGTCCCAGACTCAAAACTCAAACACGGCGCACAGCCAAAGTGGCCATAATTATGGAACATATTTCATAATAATAAGGTGTGTAATCTCCACATTTAACTAGACTACGAAATGTGCAACCAATTAACTGACCATCTACAAATAGTCGCCTCTTCTTGCCCTTACTCCCTCAGTTTCCCTTGTTCCTCTTTCCAGCAAGACATGTGATGTCTGAAATGCTTGCAGATACTTTAGAGAAGTTATGCGAGAAGTTATCAGCGAGTACATTTCATAATTTGAGCAATCTAAATGCAGCCAAATGAACTGTAGACGGAAACTTGTTAAATTCAGGATATTTAAGGTAAATATTATGAGAGGTTTAAAGGATTCTTTCTAATTATTATGAGAATTCAATGGTTGTTAATAGCGAAGTAAATCCAAGCAGTGAGTCGAGTTTAATATCGAATTCTAGAAATCGACATAAAATGAATTAAGTTGTTGATATATCGCAAAGTAATATTACAATTTGTCATAAAATATATTTTAAAGAAGACATAATTACACGAGGGTGCCACAGAAATCGCTTTCGCTTGAATTTCACTTAAATTTCATACAATTTTAAGTGAAATTCAAGCGAAAGCGATTTCTGTGGCACCCCCGTATAATTATTTCATACAAATTTAAGTGAAATTCAAGCGAATGCGATTTCTATGGCACCCTTGATAAATACAGAATCCACGCGTAATTTTGACTTATTTTCAATGTCCCTTATCCGGGGACCACAAATAATGATTATTGAAATTTTTTCACATCAAAAAATCAATGACTAAAATTCATATACAAAAAAATAATAATAATGATAAAATTTGAGCGAAAAAATAACTCACAAATAATCATTATTTATGATATTTATTTTTTCGCTCAAAATAAAATTCACTTTAAATTTATGGTTTTTGTGTAAGATTTTCAATCAATATTTTTGCACATCCCTTTAAAAGAAACCCAGGGGACCCATAATACACAAAAAAAAATATTTAAAATGATAACGTAAACTTTTTAAAAAGTGAGTTTCATTTTGAGCGAAAAAATAAAATTCTCAAATAATGATTATTTGTGAGTTTTATTTTTTTGCCCAAGATTAATCATTATCATTAAAAAAAATCCTTAAAAATCTTTTAATAATCAGTATTATGTAATTGTTATAATATAACTCATAATGATTACGGTCCCTGCTCTTAACATTTAGTTTTAACTTTTAATCTACTCTTCGTGTTGTAACAAACTAAATTTAGTTTTAAAAACATCGCTGAGTTGTCAATATTTCCTGAATATTTATTAAATTAACTCGATTACTTGTAAATCGCTTCCTCAAAAATATACACTAGTCGGCATATTTATTTTGACAACATTTAAAGTTAAATATATCCATAATTTGATAGTACTTCATGTACATTTTGGCATCAATGGAAAGGTCATTTCAATTCCGTTTGAATGATACACAACTTTCCTTAACCCATTAAGTACCCATTGAAAATTTTGAATTTAAAAAAACGTAAATTTTAAAACTTTTTTCCTCGATTTTTTTCAAAAAATTTTTTGATGCAAAAAAATTCTTCATACAATTTTAATAGTGACTGCAAAAACAATTTTTCAAAAATCTCTTCGCTAGTATTTTTAATAATTTTTTTAAAACTGCAAAAATTACACTTTTTGTATGAAAAGTAAAAAAAAGGGGTTAAAATAGTCATATTTTGCAGTTTTCAAAAAATTATAAAAAATACTAGCGAAGAGATTTTTGAAAAATTGTTTTTGCAGTCACTATTAAAATTGTATGAAGAATTTTTTTGCATCAAAAAATTTTTTGAAAAAAATCGAGGAAAAAAGTTTTAAAATTGACGTTTTTTTAAATTCAAAATTTTCAATGGGTACTTAATGGGTTAAGGAAAGTTGTGTATCATTCAAACGGAATTGAAATGACCTTTCCATTGATGCCAAAATGTACATGAAGTACTATCAAATTATGGATATATTTAACTTTAAATGTTGTCAAAATAAATATGCCGACTAGTGTAGTTGTCGATATTTCGATGTAGTTTTACAACACTACTCCTCCACTGTATGTTGTTGGTGTCTCGATGATCAACAGCTCGCGTTCAGTTTTTGAATGATGCTGTCAAAGTCCCCAAAGCGATTTGTGGTCAGACACTGATCGCACGCGTTGCCCCCTTGTTGACAGGCTGCCCCTAGATGCCCCTCCAGAAGGGGGAAGAGGAAAGAGGCCAATTGGCTGATCTATCATTATTGATTGTGCCCAAAAGAGATGCAGTGTGTGCTTCTGTTGCAATGTCGCCGATCCACTTTGTGGCTGCCACATCCACTTGCGGTTGCCGTAAACAATTATTTATATTAAAGCGCAAGACGCAAACAATCGGGGTGTACTCGTAGTTTGATAGACCTAGAGGGAACTGAGAACAGGGACAGAACTGAAGGGAAGTGGAAGTGAAAACTTGGCACTCGGTTCAACTGCAATTTCAGCTGCAATCAGTTCAATTCACTGAGGGTACGTCAAAGTTTGCACTCATATTGAAGCGTTTATTTCTGCTTAATTTTATTTTAACAATTTTGTGCGATTTTCGAATTTTTTTTTCATTTTATTTTTGCTTCCTCCTTTTTTGTTTTTTGGTTCTTGGCCTTAATATCAAAATTTCGCTCTAAATTCCGCTGATCAATGATTGCCTTTTGCCTTCCTGCATCGACACTCCCCATCCCCTCCTCACGCTCCTTTCTCCCCTCATCCCTCTACTGAAACTGTCTGTCTGTCTGTCTGTCGTATTGAAGTCCAAGTCCAAGTCGTTGACTGACGAACTGACTGAGTTTTTGATGATCGACTGAACTGAACTGTTCGACTGATCGACTCTTACGATCATCGACCGATCGCCGCCTGTCTTCTTACCGACCTTGTGTTGTTGCTGTTGTTGTTGTTTTTCCTCTTCTTCTTATTGTTATTATTGTTGTTGTTGGTTCTTTTTTGTTGTTTTGTTGCTTGTCGGCAGGGATTCCAACAATTTCGAAACTTCTCATACATATTTATAAGTTGGCAAAGTTTTGCGAAACGCGTAAAGCTCTGCCCACAACTGTGCGGATATACCCTGTTTGCAGTGGGTATATAGGTTTGCTAGGAGTGTTTGTGTTGACAGATGGTTGTATAGTTTTTCCTAATTAATTTATTTTAATTTATTATTTTTTTTAAATAACAAAATATAAACGCGTAGAGAGCCTTTAATTGAATAAAATATTGAAAAATACTTTAACTAACTTTTAGCAAATCCTAAAAAAAAGATTAATATCTATGGATAATTCATATGTAAAATGATATCGATGTAACATATAGAGAATCAAGAGTCTGCTTAAATAAAATACAACTAAAATGTAACTTTTGAATATCTAACATAATTAAATTATTAATACATATATGATATTGACTTGTAACTGCAATAAATTAACAATTTAGCCATGAATATTATAGTGTAGAGTATTTCTGTATCGGTTAACCTTAACTAGCTGAAATGTTGCTTGATTTTTGGGCTGTTCTTGGGCAACTCAATGTTTATCTCAATTATTTGATCACAAAACGGAGCTACTAAAAGAGAGGGAGAGAGCAAGGGAGAGACAGAGAACGAGAGTCGAAATGCCAAAAGACCTTTGAGTAAGTTCAATGTTCAATATCCGTTTAATGCGATTTATGAATCAACAATAAACTTGGTTAAGTAAGTTATTGTATTTGATATTCCAAACAGGGATTTGTACTTTTGCACTTTGCTGGGTGTGTGTTGCAGTTGCAGTTAGAAAAAGTGCAACTGGAGGACAGGTGGTGGTCAGATGGTGGTCGCACCTCTTCAGCCATGGAGGGGGGTGGGCAGGGGGTGTGGCTTTAAGAGCCAAGGGCCAACCCTGGCCAACACTGGCACTGGCAATGTTGTACTCATGTGTGTGCCGTTTAATCATTGTTATTGTAACACGGCATGAATTTCAATTAATTTGTACGCGCTACCAGAAGACAACAACAACAACAACAAGTACTTGCAGCAGGTGGTGGGTGCAAAAGGGGGAAACGAGGTGGGAAAGGGGAGAGAAATCTTGGCTGGTGACGTTGCCATCGTCGCTTGGCGTTGATGAAATTGTTGGCTCACTTTGAATTTGCCGGCAGCAAGGACATCAGTCAGTACGCTTATGTGTGTATAAGTATATAAGTATATATGTATGTGTGTGTGTGTGTCTGTATGTGTGTAATAGCTTCATGCCTGGCAGCTGTGTGAACATCAAGCTCATCAAGCAACAACCGCCACGGCAGCCGCGGCAAATGCAACACAAACAACAACATTGAAGCTGTAATTTACTCTACTTGACGGCAGCCTGCAAACTTGGCTGAAACGTCTTTGGCCCGGCTCTTTCCCAGCAACAGTCGCTGCCTCTGGCGGAGTGGGTGGAGTGACTTTGGTTTTGGTCTCGGCTTCAGCTTCAGCTTCGGCATTGGCTTTTAGTCTCTACTCTTCTCTTTTTGCTCTTCTCTTGGCAAAGTCAATTTCCAGTGCCGGACTTTGTTCTGGCTCAAGTGTTGCGCTTCATTTACATAATTTAATTGAATGTGACGTAGGCTGGACCCCAACTGAGACTCGCAGAAAGACGAAGACGGTAAAGGAGACGAAGACTCAACCCGAGACTCCTTGGGCACTTGCAGCCGAAACAAGTGTAGCTGGTAATGCATTTGGGGTGGAGCTCTTGTAACACCTTCAGCTTTATGATCAAAATATGCTTTGCTAATGGGAAAAGGGCAATTTCAAAGGACTGTGCACCGTTAGTTGTTTTTGAGTTGCCAATAAGGAAAGGTAAATGAATCGACGAAAATTATAATTAGCTAAGATATGAATTCTTTTAGATACGTGTGTGTTAACTTAACTCGTAAAGCAATAAATGAGTTGGTGGTGATATTTTTAGAGTATGTGAAAGATCCTTTATGATTAATTTTGGGTTTTTTTTAACAAGGAACTCTTAATTATTGAAGTCATTCATCTAATAATAAATATTAACTATTTATTACTTGACATTTAATATGACATATGAAAACTGATTGAAATTCGATAAAGATCATTAAATATTAAGCAAGATAATGTATTGTTTGGAAACCGATTTAAATGGCCTTAAATTATTCAATTTTGGAGTTTATAAAGATAAAAATGAATTTTGTTAGTTGAAATATATTTAAAATTATACATTTCTTAAAATAAAATATTAAAAATATCTTTAATATTGAGATAATATATTTTTTGTTGGCTATTGGTAAAATTAAGATCAGGAATCAATTAAGTTGATAGCATATAATATAAAGAATTAAAAATACTAATAATATACTAATATCGAACTCCTTAGATTTTATGTAAATAATTTTGTTATTATTCAGTCAACACCTACTGCCTTTACCAATACAAAAATCTAGCAAATTGCCATTCAAAATGAGAGCCTTAATTTAAACAATTTTCGAGTTTATATAGAAACAAACGATATTTATTAGTTGAAAATTTCAAAAGTTTACATTTTTTAAAATAAAATATTAAAAAGATCTTTAATATTAAGATAATACTCGTATATTTCTTTGACTATTGGTAAATAAAGTTAAGATCAGGAATATATTAAGCTCAAAACATATACTATAAATAATTAAATATTCTAATATTTAACTCCTAAGCTTTTATGTTAATTGTGTTATTCTTCAGTCTACACCTACTGCCTTTTCCAATATAAAACTCTAGCAAATTGCCATTCAAATATGTGGGCAAAATGCGAGCTGTGAATTTGCTTTCAATGCCGCAACTCAAATCGATTGCAAACGCTTCCCATAAGGTCAATCCATCGAAATTTACACAGTTGTAGTTGTTACACACACACACATACACATATACACATATGTTTATTCCCAGCATATGCGAAACTGCTTCATATATGTAGGTAACTCCCCCTGGCCGCCCATTCCCCTCTCTCCTCGCAACTCCCTCGAAAACCTCATTTCGCTGAGCTTCCAACATAATCGCAATCATAATCTTCAGCATTTTATTTCATTTTCTCGCAATGTTGTTGTTGTTAGTGTTGTTGTTGTTGTTGCTTTTGGCCGTTGTTCGGTTTCATTTTGCTCTTTATGCTTTACTGCAATTTCTTAATGGCCGACTTGCAGCTCGCCCCTCTAGAGTGTCGCTTCCCCCCTAAGATCCCTCTCCTTGCAATACAACTCCACCAATCACGTTCGAAATATAAATTGTGGAAATGATGGTTTTTCTGCTGCAATTTCTGCATTACCCCCCCTCCGTTTTCTTTTGGCTGGAATGATGATGGCCAAGTCGACCTCGAAACCGCAAATACGCTGACCATCTTTTTGGGGCCAACGCCGTGGAAAATTGTGTGTGGCGCTGTACGGCGATCGCTTTGCGGAATGAAAATGCCGTTCGTGCTCCTGCCACGAACTTCAACAACTGGGAGTCTTCCCCCTCCCTCACTCCCCCTCTCCCCTCTCCTTTCAAACCAAACCAAAGTCGGCATAGCTTAATGAAAAACAAACGTCCCAGCAATTTTCCAGTTAGATCGACTTTGTCTTTAACTTGAACTTCAATTCCAGCTTAGATTCTTTTTTTTCTCTTTTTTGTTGCCTCGCATTTCGCTGAGTGTAATTTTTAATGTGCAGCTTTAACGAATTGTGCAAAGAAAAGTGCACAAAAATAAAAGAGAGAAAAAGAATAAAAAATATATATGAAAATAATGGGAAAAAAGACTAAAATGAAATTGAGGCATCCACATGAAGCAGCTCCAACAATAAGCTGCAACTCTGAACAGGAGGAGGAGACGCAGAGGGGGAAACACAACAATCACAGTTTAGATTTCTGTATTCAGTCGTTGTTGTTGTTGTTGTCGGTTGTAGTCGGTTGTCGGTTGTTGTTGCTTTTAATATTACTTTGGCGTTTTCGTATGTCTTCGCCAATATTCGCCAAGGTAATAACTCAGGTGATTATAGTAATTATGCGTTCTGACGCGATCCAGCCACGGATAACGCTATTTCGATATAATTGAAAAATGCTGATAGACGCTGATTGTGTCGAGGCAACTCCACAGTCAAGACAAGACTCGACTCCAGAGTCAGAGTCAAGAGTCGAATCGAGTTGAGTCGAGTTGAGAGTCGAGGCGGCAGATTGACTAACTGTCCAGTCTGGAAGAACAGCAGTTGGCACTGGTAGCTCTCGCTTGGGCTGGGGAGTCTCTGAGATCTCAGAGTCAGAGTCAGAGTCCGGGGTCTCGGTTCCGTCTCGGTTCTGGCCCTGAGTTAATGGACGCGCCACCAATCACAGTTCATGAATTACATCGACATCGCCATATTGTTATGGGAATGTCTTTAATGCGGTCTGCCCTTCTGCGCTTCTCACTTCAGCTTCTCTTCTTGGTTCTCCCTCTCTCTCTCTCTCTTCCTGTTGCCGGCAAAATGTTCTTTGATGCCGATTTCATTTTTCGATATTGAAAATAACCATGCATTACTTACGAGACTTGAACCTAACTGAATCAGACAATTCGTTCAGAGAAAGAGTGAGAAAGAGAGACAGAGGGAGAGGGAGACAGTGTGAGAAGTGGAGAAGTTCAACTTATCATCTCGTGACAATCTCCACTCGCTTCTCACTCGTTGAAAGTGTTATTGTCACGTAAATTCAATTAGTTTAATTATAAGTTTCATCGATGTTGGCACCTCTGTAACGGTCCTACCTCCTCCTTTTCTCTCCCTCTCTCCTTCTCCCTCTCTCTCTCTCTCCTGTTACCATCTCCCTCTGCCTCCTCCTTTCACCTCTTTATTATTATTATTTCGGTAATTTTAAATTCAATCATAAGGCGCAAGTTTTTGAACTCATTTCAAGTTTATCGCGTTCTACAAATTGGACTTGGGTGGTTCCGATTTTCCCCGTTTTGTGAGTGGCTCCAAAGGAAAAGTGGCTGATTATGATTATGATTGTGGGTGAAGTAACTCGATGGTCACGATGGCCAGCCAGTTAAGCTAAATGTTTAATAAGCTCCAACAATACTCGACAGCCCATTCAATTGAACTGCAAATTGAGAAATTGCCCCAGCTCATGATACTTTAATCATTATTTTGACTGAATGTTTTTAGTAATAAAAAAATCAGAATTAATTAAAAAGTAAATTGATTCAAATTAAGCTTATGTTTATAATAAAATATCTATTCAAGCAGTTATCGCTTTACTTAATTTATAGAAAGCTTTCGCAAGTCCATTACTCATTTCAAATTTTTGATATTATTTTAATTGTATACTTTTTTTAAATTTGCGCTTTAATTGTTGTAAAGTAATATGGTAAATCAATGTTAATTTGATTCATATTCGAGAAACGTCATCGAATATTAAGACTTTTCATTTAAAGACTTAAGTTATTAATACTACAATTATTTTATTTAAGTTATTCCTTATAAGAACGATCTAGTAATGGGACAAGGAGCCTCTGAACTCCAATCGATCTCTAGCTAAACTTAAGATAATACAGTCGAACTTCCCTAACTCGAATCACCATTATCCAAAGAAAAGGTTCGAGTTATGGAGATGTTCGACTTATAGAGCTATTTTTCTTAAGTTTATTAATTTTACTGCCAGCGAGTTAGAAGGAAATTCGAGTTATAGAAGCTCGAGATATGGGAGTTCAACTGTATATACAATCTGCAACATTTTCAAAAATATGTAAAGAAGACGTCGACATATAACTAGATCTTTCCATTCATTAAGGAATGGCGCTATTAAGCCGAATATCCCATCAAATAAATTTGTTATAATTCGATTTGACTTTAGAATAGGAGTTTTTGATTCTAGTAAGCTTATTATACACCCTTTTACAAACACCCGTTCTATGATTCACATAAGAAATATAAAGAATAATGAAGAACATGAATTAGGCTTAAAATGTTTATTAAATCAATAACGTCGCCTGCCAATTTATTTTTAAATCTTTAATATACAAAATAATTTATTTTTGGTATAATGGTATATATTTATTTATTGTCAATTATGAACTGTGAGTACAGCCATTTTAATTACATTTCGTAAGTAAGGCAAAAATAACATAAAGTTATGAAAATCATAAAAATTTACAGTTATGTTTAAAATTTGAAATTTTCTTCCTCAATGATAATTTGTCTGATAAATATTTCATTTCATTTATGGGTTGCTTTTCATATTATATGAAAACTATCTCTATCATAATCTTGATTTATTTACCACCAATTAAAGCCCAATCTATTTGCAATTTGCACTCATTTGTCTATCCCTCTCCCTCGCACTCACACTCGTCTCACACTGTGTCTCTATCTCACTCTGCGATAGGGTCCATTAACTAGTATTGTATATAGGGATGTAAGTGGAATAATTTGCTATATGTAGTGCAGTTGAATTTCCTGCGATTGGCAGGACAATTTGAATATATGGCAACGCCCACAAAACAAAGGCGACAAACTCACACACACACACACATATAGACATGGAGTGCACCTGTGTATATGTGTGTATACGTATTCTTTATTGGTACTCGTATCCATGTGCAATTGTGGCGTTATTTACCTATAGTAGGGAAATCCCTGGGGCACATGCAAATCCATTGGCATCCCTCCACTTGCCGCCGCCGCCGCCAGATGATGATGATGATGCGAGTGCGGATGTGTGTGCGGATGCGAGTGCGGATGCGAGTGCGGATGATGATGATGGCCGGGATGCATGGGATGCGTGTGATGAGCGGCGGCCACATTCTGGACATGCGCCGCAGCCGCTGCAGCCGCGAATCCCGCGTCGGAGGCCATCGAGTGATGCCCCAAGACAGCTGCCCAGGGTGAGGCAACAAAGCCACTGCCATGATGATCCATGGTTATCGGTTATCGTTAATCGTTAGTCGGTTGCACTGTAAACTCTTATAGGTATATATTTTTGATGTATATATATCTCTTATGTATCATATATATATCTATATAAATCGCTTTGATTTGATGTCGCACACAACTGGCACGCCAAGATGGCGGCCATTATTTACCGTTAACGCGCATGGCCGCGACAACAACGACGACGGCAAGGACGATGACGATGACGTTAACGAAGCGACGGCGAATTCGCATACACACACACACACTTACACTTACACACACACACACACACACACACAGGAAACCAAAACAAATGGAAATGTTTCGTCTGCCGTCGGTTTATGGCTTTTACTGTAGGTTCCCCAACCCCCACCAAGAAACAGGACGAATTTAGCGACGATTCGTTGAACGATTCTCGACACTCGATTCTCGATTCTCGCTCGTCTCTCGATTCGGCTTTTCGCACGTTTTTGGTCCGCGTTCACCTCTGCACGGCACGAAAATTGGCGATAAACTATCGCCTCGCATCAGGAAACATGGTCGCTTGGTCGGCACTTGGACTTGGTTCGGTTGGTCTGCGGGTTGCCGCTGTCTCTGCCTCTGCCTCAGTCTCCACATCATCATCATCAACATCAACATCATCATCATCTGCTCTGCTCCCAGAGGCAGCAGCAACAGCAACAGCAACAGCAGCAGCAGCAGCAGCTGCTGCAACAACGATTGCATGCTGCAAATGGTGGTGGAGCAGGTTTTGCTCACAGTCCCCAAGTGAGCGCAGCCAACGGTTGCTGCCTCGGAGAGCAATCTCGCAATCTCGCAAATCTCGCAGGCCGGCCCCGCTGCGTCGACGCTCGACGTCGACAGCGGCAGCAGCAGCCGCAGCAGCATCCCAGCAGCATCCACACACACTTGAACACACACACACACACACTCTCAGAGCTTGCCTTTTTGGCTTTGTTTATTGTTTTTGCGTTTGTCTGTTTTTGCCATCAAAGTGTTGCACAAATCGGCAGACACTCTCCCGACAGCAGCAACAACAACAACAACAACAACAACAACAACAACAACACTTGCCACATGTTTATGGCAATGCGAAACAACAACAACTCTGCAGCTTCTTGCCCCACTTGCCACTTACCTGTGTGCTCTTCAGCTTCACATAAGACTGCACATTCTCTCACTCTCCAGCTATCTCTCTCTCTCTCTCTCTCGCCAACTCTCTGCTGAGCTTCTCAGGTAGCCAAGGATGCCGCATCCTCTGGAGATTTCGTTGCCTCAACAACAACATTGAGTTGTGTTCTTGGCGATAAGCAAACCTACTGGGGAGTCATTTGTGCCTTCGTCGCTCTTCCTCTTCTTCCTCTTTTTTCCGTCTTTTTCTCTTCTCTTTTTTTTTGGGTTTTTGTGGGAATTGCAATGTTGTTTAAGACCTGTATTGTTAAGTATCGTTAAGTATTATTCAACTTTTTTATATTGTAATTGCCGCATTGGGAGCAAATCTAAATCTGTTTTTCTATGATAATCGAGATCGTTGTTCGATCTTTGTTAATAAGTTACGCTCCTTAAACATTAGCAGCTTGTGTGTTATAAAGTACTCTGTTAGCTTTTATTCTTTCTCAACAACCTTTTATTTATTTTAAAGAAGATAAATGATTTTGATATCAACTCTGGTATACTCGAATTAAGATAATTATTTATATTTACTTAATTAAGGCTTTCTTAAACATTCATTATTGAAAGCTTTTATCAATCTTGGGGCAATTTAAATTTTTGTGCGATTTTCCTAAATATAGATAAAATATCAAATGATAGATTAAGTAAATAACGATTAAATCAAAATTAATTATAAATGAAATTAAATTTAATTATTGTAAAATATAGTTTTTTAATATAGTATATGTAACTTTATATTCAGTAAACAAAACACATTGTGACTGGCACATTCAATAATAAGTGTAAACTTGTAGTGCTGGGTAATCCAATAAAGAAAGAAAGAAAGAAAAAAAAAAAAAAAATGTAAATAAAGATTAACTTTAAAGAACTTTATTTTATAATTTACTTTTACGAATCAAATACAAACAGGACATACTGACCTGAGAAATATTAAATTTTGACGTCTTTTTTTTTTTTTAAATATTCCCAGAAATTAAACCTTTTGTGTAACTTTCCGTTTTAAATTTTAAATTATGCTATTTAAATTTTTAATTAAATGCTAGTTTAAAATCTCAGTCTCTTATTGTATTTTTAAAATTAAATAATTTTTTTCAACTATTATTAGTGGATTTTTTATAAGTTTTAATAAATTAATAATATCTTAATTTATTTATATTTAAATTTTTCCTTTACCTTAGCTTTTCAGCTCATAACCAAAGCTTATCTATTAATTTATAAGAACTAATTTCCATATTAGTTTCTCCTCTTATTATTCACGTTATATATTTTTTTTATTTTCTGCTAAAATATCTTTTCCTATAAGTTTTTCCATTGCTATAAGCAAAATCGCCACAATTCCCAAGCATTGCATTTATATTCATAATCAAGTCCCAAACTAACAAAATTCAATTTCAACTCTCAGACTCCAGCTCTCCAGCTTCCTCCTCCCTCCTTCCTTACCCTCCCTTTGTTGTTCCCCCCGCTGAGGGGCCAATCTGCTGACAACTTAGTTAAATAAGGCGCCACCTGTCAAGTGATTTTCAATAAAATAAATTCGTGATTACACGACAATATCGACGACGAAAATCGAAGATCAGCCCAACAACAACAACAACAACAATAATAATGCCAAACAAACAAAAGACTCCCACGGGGAACGACTGAGGACCAGGTTGTGTCTGTGTCTCCGTTCTGTTCTGGTCTTCATCTCGGGTTTCTTTCTGGCTTTGCCTCTGATTCAGCAGCTTCTTTTGGCACGGCAATCGCACACGACTTGAGTTGAATCCTTGGCACACACACACACAGATACACACACACATACACTTATACAGTAAGAGAGTTGAAACTTCTGTATGGGAGTCGTGCAGGGTCAACGTCAATACTCAAAACGTCTGTCCTCTGTCCAATTGTCGTTGTTGTCCCACTGTCTTGGGTTGTTTACAGTGTGCAAAAATCATTTAGACAAGTTGACAAAAGCTCGTTTGGAACGTGAGTAACATGACTCGGCCCGAGGCTCAACAACAACAACAAAAACAACAACTGAGAACTGCGAACTGAGAATTGAGACTTGCCTTGCATTTGGTATGCTTTTGGTTTGTTTTGACTTCGACTTCGACTTTAACTTGGCTTCGACTTTGGCTTGTTTGTCGCCGGCTCAGTTCAGTAAAGTCTTAATTCTAAACATGGCAAATGTGGTTGGAGCGTGCTGCTTTTGCTGCTTTTGCTGCTGCGCCTCAGAGCACAAAATGAGGCCTTGCCCCCAGCATCCGAATCGTTGCTGACCTTTTATTGTAATGAAAATGATATCTACTTTAGCCACTCGACTGTAAAGTCAACGGTTACACGGCATCAACATTTAATCGCGAGCTTTTAATGTCGCATCCCAAAGTGTTGGCATGATTAGACTTGAAAATCTTTAAAGGTTTTTGATTATCTTAATATTTGAAGACACTTCAACTGCAGACAATAAATAGAATAGAGATTGGGATAGAAAAATTTTAAGAAATTTTACAAAAAAATAAACGAATACAATACAAAAATCTGTATAGAAAAATTCGAATAAAAATAAACTAATGCAAATTGAAACTAAGAATTAAATCTGGTATTATTTAATAATATTTTAAATTGTTTAAAATAAAATATTTATTTTAAAATATCCCCTTTAATATTTAAAAAAAAAATATTTTATTTAATTTTTTTTAATTCTAATTTATGTTGTAATTTAAATATATTTATATACTTTTTTAACTTTAATGATATATTTTTAAATTAATTGTTGTGTCGGCTGCTTTTAGCGTGACAGTAAATAAATAAATAAATAAATAAATTAATTAATTAATAAATAAATAAATAAATAAAAACCATTTAAAATATTATTAAATAATATTAGATTTAATACTTCGTTTCAATTTGCATTAGTTTATTTTTATTCGAATTTTTCTTTACTTCTTCTATAAATGTCTCTAGAAACAATATCTTCTTTTTGTAGCTTACATAAACAAAACTTTTTCTCCGACATTTCGCTATAATTATGTATTTTTAAAATATAGTAAAGTATTTTCTCGGAACAGCTTTGTGTGAAGTAAAGTTATGGTACCATATAAGTGAAATACATAAGCCATAATCCGCACATGGAACTAGCCAAGTTATATGCTCGTATATATATATGTATGGTATCTATATGTATATAGATGAATATGCTTTTCATATCGGCTGTGAAATAGCGACGAGTAGACAAACTCTCGAAATATGTGCTAAAAAGTACACAAAACTTCTTGATGGGATATTTGCTGGGAACTTTGCCAACGTCGCCGTTGGCACGTGATGAGCATACTGGATGGGAAAACTGTGGAAAGCTAAGAGCTTCACGTCAGGATTACAATTCTCAAAGAGGAAGGTATGCATTTTCTTTCCTGCCAGAGCTGAGTTGAGTCGAGTTGAGTACGAGTATTGATTTTCTCTTTTGGTCACACAAAAGTTTAATGAAATTTCATTTGCGATTTTCATTTAGAAACTTTAAAAAACTATACGAACTTGATTTATGCACCTGCCAAGCTTGACAGCTTTATCTTTGGGATCAGAGACTGCAAGACCTTCCCTGGGGTGTTGTTACCTGATTGATTCGCTGAAAGTCGAATGGAAATTAAACGGACAGACAGACAGACAGGCGGAGAAATAAACAAATAACTCGAGTCGCGGTTTTAACGACCTAACCGTTGAATCGTTGGATGGGAACGTGCCTATAATACTAAATCCCGACCAGCGACTTGGACAAAACTCGGTTATCGGCACTCGGTACTCGGTTTACCCAGTTGGGCCTACAATTTCGGTAGTTGATGCCGTGCATTTAAAGCGCACACCTGACTGGGCCCTGAGACCGAGCCAGGGTCTTGAAGACTCTCTTGGAGTCGGCGACCAAAACACAATTCGTAGAATTGCCGATATTTATGAGTGTGGGTTGTTTTTTTACTTCGATTTGGATTTGCATAACTGGGTCTCAGACATACCATACATGCTTAATTTTTCCCAAATAAACGAGAGAGAAACTTTCGAAAAAGAAATGCGTCTTTAATCTGTAAGGGATGCAACGGAAGTTGAGTCTACGTCAAAAGGAACAGAAAGGAAAGGAACAGAAAGGAAAGGTGAGCTCCCAGGCCATGAAACCGGCCCCTTGATATTGATTTCCTGCTCCGAAAGACTCTTACGCTTGATGAGTACGTGACCAGCATGAGAAGTGGCAAGTGTGACCATCAGATGGTCAGCGGGTCCTCATCACAGGCTCAGTTCAGCTTCCCTTCCATCGCCGTCTCCGTCTCTCAGGTGTTGTATGCAAAAGTCGCGTTTGCAGAACGTGTGAACAGTTTTTAGCAATTAACTAAGGCGTGCAAGACAGGGATTCACTTCTTGAGCATCATCTTCTTCCCTTTCTCTGCAATAACTTCTCCCTCACCCATCTCTCTCTCTCTTCTTCTACTGCGGCACGAGGCGTCATGCAGTCTGGAACTGTGGGGCGTTTGGCTGCAGAGAGCGGCGTGCGCCAAAAGCCAAACATTCATCCTAATTGGCGTTCAATCTTTGTATCCCGCCTGCGATTTGCATGCACGCGATGCTTCAGTCGCGGCCACGCTCTTAAATTCCTGCACAGTGGTCTGACTGCGGCAAAAGTACTAGCAAATATTGATGAATATACAATTATAAAAATAAATCCATTATAATTATTTTAATCTTAAAATATATAATTTGTGGTTACTTTTAAATTAGTACAACCTGCAACATTAAAAATCAATTACAATGAATGTAATAAAACACAAGAAAGTGAAATTTTGTAAAAAATATTTAAACGGTCTTATTGACACAAGCTGAGATAATCCCATTTTTCCATCATTTAGTCTATATTCTAAGCATTAGAATATATTTAACTAATTTTGTAATTTGAGAAACCTTTCCAGCAAGCAATATTATTATTTTATATTCTACAGATCGTTATTTCGTCCAAACTGTGAGTATATGAATATATTAAATCTACTATTTAATTTAATTTATGTAATACTAGAATTTTTAATATAAATGTATCTGTTATTAAATAAATGTAGATTAATTCTTGATACATATTATTCTTAATTTATTTATTTAATTTAGTTTTGTAAAATTTTCAACAGCTCTCGTCCCACTGTCGACAGGTCGTAACAGTTGCGGATGATGCTCAATCGCAAATGTTTGCAATGTTTGCGCAACTAATTAACATTTTTAATGGTGAATCCTTGTAAGACGCTGCACAGTGGCAAACTTAAGGCTAAGGCTGATGCCGCACCTTGCTGCCCCGTCCCCGTCCCCTGCCCCTTGCCACAACAGGCGTCCTTCAGCGCAGGCAAATTTAAAGTCGACTCGCTGCGTTTTGTTTGTGTTTTAAGGATTTGCGTTGGCAAATGTCAAATGTTGTTCTTGTTGTTGCTGTTGTTGTTTTTGGCTGTTGGATTTTTGTTTATATTTAATTTAGATTCATGCCGCCTGATAATTTATGCGGCTTCTCTGCAGTTTCCGCTTCGGGCCTGCGGCAGACAAACTCAGACAAACGGAGGCTTTTGGCATGAAAGTTGCCGACGGCGCTTTTGATTTAGGGTTGTCATATGCTCGTAAAGCGGGCGCGCTTTTGTAGATAACAAATCTGGCGACGAGCGGCGACTTTGAGACCCGATTCGAGAGAGCTTCGAGAGGCCGAGACGGAGCTCTACGGCTTCGGCTCCATGTGTCCATCAACATCTCGGTTCTGCAATCTCCGATCTTCAACTTGAGTTTCAGTTTCAGTTCCAGTTGCCAGCTGCCACACGGTTGCGGTTGCCGTTTGTAATAGAGAAATATATCACTCGGAATAATACGAGTATTTGGACAGGACGGAGAGCTCTTATCGCCAGACACAATCGTTGACTGCCTGCCTTTAAATATCCTGCCCTGCGAGTGTCCTGCAAGTGTGTCCTTGGGCAGGTTTTTACAGTTACTCGTCCAGATTCACTTTCCAGGGAAAGCAAATAGAAAGAAGGCCAATAATGTCATAAATTTCATAAAGTGTCAAAAGGAACACCTGAAACGGACAAACAAACTCGGGCATTGTCCATAGGGGCGTTTGCCCTTTATCAAACGGCAATCAAAATGGTTTTTCTTGAGCAAGATAAACGGTTGTTTTACGGTGGGAGATAGTTGATCCTGGGAAGTGTGGAAAGTCAAACGGACTTGGGAGTTCCAAAATAATAAAAAAAAACAACTAAAAAAATATATAATTCTAAAAAGGAAATCAAATCAAAGGAATCAATTTTTAAAATATAAATTAACCATTTTATTAATTATAATTATAAATAACAGTTAATTAAAAATATAAAAACAGATGAGTATTAAGAGAAACTTATGCAAGTTTTAAATTACAATTGGCTCAAATTTAGAAATTTTGTAGAATTTTTTTTAAATAGTTTCCTTTTAATCCTAAACAGTTTCCCTTTTTGCCTTTTTGTTTGGTCCAAAATCAATATAAATTGCACATGTAAGTTTCCTTTATATTTCTCTCTTATTCGACTCTTCAAAAGGTACTGCAACTTGAGTGGTTCATTGACCAACGACTCGGACACTCCTTAACACATACCTGTTAATAATTCATGACTCTTTTATGTGCTTTGGCAATGCCGCAAATAAATTGAAGTAGCAATTTCCATTTTATTTTTATGATCGATGAAATTCCCAGTTCGAACATTTCGAATACTCGATGATGTTTTTGTTTGCTGTTGTTACTGATGTTGTTGTTGTTATTGCTGGTGGTCATCGACAACTGCGAGTGTTCAATAACAGTAAACAGGAATCGAAAACATCAACATCTTTCCCATCATCCCTTGTTGATTAAAGCAGTGGGAAATTGCAATGTATTTTTCGCTGTTCTTCAGCTAGAAGTCTCTTATTAAAGTTATTAGCATGCAGATATATATTTTGTTAAAACATCATCATATCTCTGATCGTGTTTAAAATGCAGTTAACACACAAATTGTTGGCTAGCTTGCTAACAATTTAATAACCAGCTACACAGACAAAATGCACAAATTGAGTTATTAAAAGATTCTTTCAATTTTTCGTGTGCTTCGGATCGCTTCTCGGCTTTAATTCAATCAAACGGGTTGGACGGACCCCCTCTTGGAGGGGTTGGAGGTCCATGGTCTGGCGCCGTGTTAATTAAAATGCAATCAGTGTCACGAATACTAATGAAATATATTCGCAACGAGTACGAATACAAGTGCGAGTGCGAGTACCCCAAACCCCTTGTACCTTGTATGTAGATGCGAATAACTCAATTTGTCATATCGTCAGAGACAGTGACAGTCGCAGTCGCAGTTTGAGTAGCAGTCACAGTTACCCAGTCACCATTTCAATTTAATTTTAATCCTTTTTGTGTTGTGTCATCAATTTAATGAGTAGAAAGTTAGGTAAGCCTGAATTTGAAATACTCTTTATCAACATTTACTTAAAACTGGATGCGATCAACTCAGTTTTTCATATCGCCAAAGACAGTCGCAGTAGCTGTTTGAGTAGCAGTCACAGTTACCCAGTCACCATTTCAATTTTTCTATAATTAATAATGGAGAAAAATCAAATTATTCCTGAGTTTGTGATTTTATATATCTACGTACTCCATATATCTATATTTATGATCATATTTATTTATTTAGTTTTTTCTCCAGCAACCTACCCCTTGATTACAGGGTATATTATTATTTAATCAACAGCCTGTCAAAGTGTTTTCATTTGCCGCCCAATAATGTTGTTGTTGCTGTGGAAAATATAGAGCGATTTTCCGGATTTACAGCCCTGCCTGATGTCTTCCGCTTCATTAGACCTCGCTTCATGAAGATTCTCTCGCCCGAGGGTCCTGAAGGTCCTGGCCAGGAAGCAAATTACCTTCACTTGTCCGCACACACTTCGATGCCGCTGGCACATATGAGTTTTTAGGGTTTCTTGGTTTTTTTTTTGGCGGGTTCAGGGGTCAATCAATGTGAGCGCGGCAATAGAAATCAAATTGGGTAAAGTTAAAGCTGCCTGTCGGATTGTGGGCCATAATAGGGCTAATCTGCTACAATAAAAAAGAGGCGAATAAACAAACCTAGAGCTCTCAGTGTTGTCTCTAGAGATAAGCCCGAGACATCTGAGACAGTTGAGGAGGAGCTAGTTATAGATTCGCAAGGCGTTCCACATCAAAAACAAACAACATCAAAGTGAGCCGAGTTGATTTGCATTTCTGCCAACATATGCAAATTTCCAACTTGGCCCTCGTCTTGGATCTGAGATTATATTGTATTAATATTTTAGTACTATATGTGTTTTTATCTATAAGCATTCCCAAATCGTAAATCATAGTTTAAAATAATTCAAAGCAACTTAACATTTGCGTCAAAGGGCCTACATCACGATTTACATATTATGTGAACAATTTGCAAGAAGTTGGGCAATAAAACTAATCTTCCATCTAAATGACCACAGACACGGTACACTGACTTTTGCTTGCTACTGTCCCCCGAGATGGAGAGAAAACCACAAACAGTAGCCACAATTCCGAGTCGCATCCGAATTCAGATTCTTTCATAAATAACTTGACCACGATGTAAATCTTAGTTGACCATTGAAATTAATTATTTAGAAGTGCCGAAAATTTGTAGGTCAATTATCCAGCGTGCTGAACCGATTTATAAGTTCGATTCAGAATTGGTATTCCTTATATATGATATGGAGACGTAGCTCTTAGCACTTTCTGCACTTTGTGTGTTGACCCAAATGCCATCCCCTTGTCCATTCTGACCATTAGTTTGCTTTTGTCACAGCTGAGGACCCGAGGGAATAGTTTCATAGCTCCTCGAACTCAACTCGTCACGCACTTTGAGGCCAAACATTGGACGCCTTCCTTGACGCTTTATGACGTCCTTCGCGTGATGAGTCTGCTGCGAAGGAGCAGTGGGAATGTCCCTTTAGTGCTGACTCTGCGCAAATTTCTAATTGAAAGGCTGCCCTCGACATGTGACACAAACACCATAAAGATACAAAGATACAAAAGCATCTTAGGTGAAAGTTTTCAGAGTAAGCATTATGTGCCCAAGGTAAGTAGAGAACGCAATTTAGTTTCCATTAAAAGAAAGAATTTCAGTTGATGTCGCATGCCTAATGAGTTTTTTATGACTGACAAAATATACATAAAAGCATTACATTTTTAGTTACGTTGAGATGGCAACCCTAAGAAGTACATTCAAAGAAAGCTTGATTTCCAAGCCTAAACACTATTATTTGAAAATGAAGTGTGACTGTTTGAATGGAACTCAAAACTTTTATTTAGGGACTGAAAATAACTGTTATTGATCAAAATTTAAACTCAAAAAGTCACATATAAGGACTAATGCGATTTTTGTTTAAAATTAATCAAATTGTTTGTAAAAACAGAATCCCTGCATACAGCCAATAAACTTATATTTGAGATTCAAAAAAAAAAGTCTCGAAAGACTTTTATTTGTGAGGAAAAAAATAAAAGTTTCAAATAACTATTATTTTTGAATTGAAAACATATATGTCTTTAAAGAGTTTTATAATTTGAAATTGGTTATAAAAGTCTTTTCAGAACATCTTTGTTAATACTCAAGACAAACATTCCAAATTTTCAACATATGTAAATTAGGTTATCATCTTCCTGATAAAAAATCAAAAGAAAAAAAAAATCAAATTGAATCATTATTTTTAATTGATAAAATAAAAATCAATAATAATAATTATTTTTAATTTATATTTTTTTAATCAAAAATAATGATGTATTAAGTATGATTTATAAAGTAAAAGTTTTTAATTAATTATTAAAATCAATTTTTTTTCACAACAGTTTCGATCCCTGCTTCGTTAATATCTTGCAAAGGCAGAAATTCTTTCAAGCCTTAAATGCAAACTATTTTCAATAAATTGAAATCTAAAATATATAAAAATTCGACAATAGAAAATCACATATATTTTGCAATAAATTTTATAAATCTCTGTAACAATTTGTGGTAAGTTTAAGGGCTGCTTCCCATCACGAACATATGCCTCGATCTATCTATGTTTCTGGGTATCTTCCGGCATCCCCGCCCAACTCCCTCCCGGAACAAGCCGCTTACAAGAACACAAAACAAGCCCCGAGCTCTAAAATAAATGGTGTGAAATATTATGCGAATTTTTGTTGCCTTCCTTTCGTCCTTTCAGTTGTGTTTTAGCCCACAGTGATTTGATTTTATGTTTTACAAATTTTAAAATGTTTTCACGGTGGCTGCGGGCATGTCAATAAACAACAACTGTCACCAATTTCCGCCGGGCAACTGTTGACAAAAAACGAAAAAAAACATAAATAGAAAACGGAAACAACAGGAAAAAAGACGCGAGTGTGCGAAATTGTTGCAAATTTATCAAGTCGCGAATCGGGAGTAAAAATCCCACACCCACAAGCTACCGCCTTACATTATATATATATGACAATTTCACGGCGTATTATTCAGTTTGCCAATTTTGGGGCGTTGTTGAGATTTGTTATTTAAATAAAACTGCAATTTGTCTGCCCTCCCCTCGAGCAATGTTAATTTGATGTTATGCGATTATTAACATTTAGCAGAGTTGTGATGAAAATGAGAAGCTCTTTGCTAGGATATCTACAAGTCGAATTATTTGCTTGGTTTTCTCGATTTCTTCACGTTTACGTTCCAAATGTGAGAAACACTTTGTAAGTGCACTTAAAAATGTAATTATTTTGTTGTTGAAATTACGTGAAATGCTGTTAAAAATATTTTTACAGCAAAAGTTGCGACATTAAAACAAAAACGACAAAAACAATACTCTGATTTGTGTTGTTGTTGCTTGTCTGCAAACTGTAAAACAATAAAAACGCGGTAATGATTTCCCATTTGAGATAAGGTGCGGTATAACTTACTCTACTCACTGTATAAGTACTTGCCCCTCTTGTCGTGCTTCTGTGCGCCGTTAAAACCCATCGAGAAACCTCCAACTGACCGAGAAACAGACTCTCAAGCTGCTCTCGTTTAGATTTGCCCTGATTTTCAGTCTATTTCTTTTTATCTGTTTTTTTTTTACTTTTTTAGGTATTTTTGGGGCTTTGCTGTGGAAAATTAACAAATTTTATGACCCCTTCGATGTGAGGCCAATGATTAAGAGGGTCGACGGGGCAGACGGATTATATGACAGATATCAAGTACGTTTGAGCGATCATGCTGGGGAATACGATCTCAAATAAGTAAAACACTTATGTGAACCGTTTCTTAGAGATTAGAATCAAAAGCAACTGTGTTTAATGAAGTCAGACGAGAACTATTAGACTACTTTTATTCACGATTTAACAAAATTTTCAAATTGCAGAAGCCGTTCAAAATTTAGCAGAGATCTTCGGAAAATGATTTAATGCTGTTCTTCAGATTGTTATTTTACTTTCTTTCTCTTTCTAGATTAAAAACGGAATCGGAATTTGAAATTCTTTAACACTTCGCTCGAATTTCCATCGTCTTAACTCATATAAAGCCTCTAATATGACAAATTTGGATTGTAAATAATACGTATAACCATATAAGAGTGTTCTGGAGACAAGCGTTGAGCAGCTGAGGAGATGCATTAAAGATCTTTACTTAGTGCTAACCCATTCGCATTAACTGAATACTTTTGCTCGCTTGGCTTAACTGGGAAATTTCATACTATCGCCAGAAGCAGAAGCCATAATTTTCCAGCCAAAGACTTTAGCTGCTGTTGGAGCTGGTGGAGCTGCTGCTTCATTTTCAAAGACTTTATGAAAAAATACGAAGTATTAAAATCATAAATCTAATTGGAAATGCGCGTCACGTGCGCGGAACGTTAGTCTCTGTCTCTGGCAAAGGAGCTGCCGCCATCGACGTTGTCTACGAGCGTTGCATGCAACACACTCAAGTGCGTATGTGTGTGTGTGTGTGTGTGCTTGTATTACAACTGCCCCACCCCATTTGCCTCTGCCCGCCCACCGTCATCCGGGTCCAAAGAAAGCAGCTTGTACTTTAATTTCAGCAAGGAATTTACTTAAAAAGATTAAGTTTTTCTATGCAAAAAATGCGGTTTACTTGTGAGTATATTCATGCTGAAGTATGAGTACCCGATGCGCTGGCATAGTGCTGCGTAGATTTTTGAAATATTCATGACGCTGATGAGCAGCAGGACAATAAAACAATGAAGCTCAAGTAGCAAAGACCATAAAAATATTTAATGCAAAGGCATCAGAGGAGGAGGAGGAGTTGGAGGAGTAGAAGAAGAAGGAAGTTGTCATGGATGACAATTGTCTCATTCCACAGTCAGAGACACACCCAGAACACACCCAGCACAGCAGCCGCACAACAAATAAGTCTCCAAAGACATATGGGCGGGTGCTGCCATAAATTCGTTTGGCGTCGTCCTGCCACACTGTTTGCCACTGCGCCCAGCAGCCCTGCCAACTTGCTCAATTATGCAACGGAATGTTTTATGTGCTACTGTAACTGTGCTTCCCTCTGCGGCGAGTGCATAATTCCTGCTCAACGAAAGGACTCCGCACGCATCCTTCAACCGCCTCTAGTTACTTTACTTGATTAGTGTCGAGTGCCTGATGAATAAATCAACAAAAACAACCATAAACATTAGCACAATTGTTGATTCTTGGCATCCACCTGCCTTTTGGCCTCTTTTTTCATGTCAAATTTACATAAACCTTTTTCGTTAAAGTTCTGCTTGTTTTCGGTGTTTGATTCAACAATTGTTTGATCCGCAGACAAATTACCGCAATGTACTGAAAATAAGGCAACAAAGCGGAGGTAAATATTCAAATGAAGACCCCAAAAGCAGAACGCAGCCTACATATTAAAAAGCAACAATTATTTCCTTGGAAATAATAAGAACTTTTGTATTGAACTTGTAAAGAAATGGAACAAAAAACGTTGTAATTTTAAATGTATTTCTAGGTAAATAGAATAGAACAAAAGAAGCGTACTCTAGATTTTATGATTCGTTTGCACTTTCACAAAATCTTATAGCCCATATGTGGAATTATCGAAAGAATATGTTTACTTCTATCAGAATGTAGAGATTTAATTCATTAAATTAAATTAATATTTTAAATAATCTGTAAAATGAATTTGATGAATTGCCAATAATTGCAGTGGAATTGTGAAATTTATGAATATGTTAACCAAATATTATAGGCATTAAAAATTATTACAATTTATAGATAGCAAAGTATTTTAGAATCTTCACTTTGAGATGAGTGTGTTTTAAAAGCTTTGAAGTTCACAAAGAAATGTCAAAAACATTTTCAGACTTACAAAGACAGTTGAGCTTCCATAAATCTAACTTCTATAACTCGAATTTCTCTCTAACTCGAGCTAAATGAGTGGCAGTAAAATTAATAATCTTTAGAAAAAGAACTCTATAAGTCGAATATCTACATAATTCGAACCTTTTCTTTTCATAATGGTGATTCGAGTTAGGGAAGTTCTACTGTAATAGAAAATGTTATTCAAATGTTATGAGCCTAGGCTTTAAGTAAATGTGCTTTTAACGAATCTCAGCTGCTTGTTGCAACTTTTAGACTTGACCTTCCACTTTTACTTATTATGAACTGTGACGGACTTTTCCCTCTACCAAAATTTCGATTTATTGTCAAAATGGCAGACATTGTTTGTCATTAACAGCAGCAGCGGGGGAAGAAGCAGCAGCAGTAACAACAGCAGCAGCAGCCCAATAACAGTAACAGCAGCAGCAGCAGCAACAACAGCAACAACAGCGCAACTGGCGACGCAGTAATCAGTCACATTGAGCATCGACTTTCCAAGTGAATGGGCGGGACGTGACTGAGCTTGATATATATATATGTATAATACATGTATGTATTTAGGAGTGCGTTAGTAGTATATAAGCATTGAGCATGGTATGTAACAGCGCCGTCCTTTTCTCGCCCGTTCGCCCCTCGCTGGAATGCACATAGAGTTTTGTATTCTATTTGCTTATGTAAAGCGCAGCGTTAACATGGATCCCACGTCTCTCACAGTTCCATGCACTCGCTCTCTCTCACACTCCCACTCCCACTCTCTCTGTCTGTCTGTCTCTTCGATTTCGGCTCTCTCCTTGTTGTTTACTTATTTACTTTCGGGCGGTCTGTTATGTCTGTCTGTCTTTCTATGTATGCTCGTCTGCCTTTTTTTCCTCGTTCTTCGTTTGATATGTGACTAAAATATAAATGCAAAATGCTCTCTCGCTCCTTATCAGCAGTGCGCTCTCTTTGTGACCAAACACACACACACACACACACATATTTACATGCATGTAGTTTTGTTTGCATTGCTTTTGTCATGGAATCGGTGGGGGGAGTACGGAGGGGGGCAACTTGTGTGGATTTATTATGCTGATTTTTATGTGCTGTCACTGCGTTTTTAATAATAAAGAAAACATTTATTAATGATTAATAAACCGAGTTGACGCTGAGTCAGTTTCAATTCCAATTACAGTGACGCATGTTTCGATTCCAGAGTTGCAACAATGGCCACAGTTCCATTTTTATTTCCCCCCCTCCCGCTATCCGATTGAAAGCTCATTCGTCAGTTTGAAATCAATGATGGCCATCGTTCCACATCATTTCCATTTCATGCATAGCTAATGAAGTTGCACATGCCGCATGCATGAAAACTCAGTGGCAACATCAATTTGGGAGCGTGAAAAACTCTTGCCGGTTTTTCTCAGCTTTGTTGCAATGTCAATGTGGCGACTCGAAGAAATGCGACAACATTTATAATTTGCATACTCCGCACTTTTCAGCTCGTGCTCCATTTGCATCCCGGGGCACATTTCGCATTGCCAAGACGGAGGCAACTTTTTAATGAGATTTAATGGTGCCACTGGGAGCAGGAACGGAAACGAGGAACACGGAGCACGGAGCATGGAGCGCAGTAGCCACTGTGCTGTAAGTGAGCATTAAATCATTTGCGAGCGGATAAGGAGTTGAGCCCTGAGTGCCCCCAGGTATCGGGTTACCAAAGTGCCAGACATAAATCTTTCCCTCAGCGATAAGCGCAAAACTGCGAGTATTCAAAATGAATTATGAAACACTGTCCGCTTTGTGGAGAATGGGGTGGCAAGAGGGGGCGATGGGATCACAGCATTGGGCGCCACATGTGCTGACTTCTTTCGGCTCGCTGGCCTCGAGACGAGATTCATCATTCCGTAATTAGAGTTTGGCTCCACCCGAAAAACAGTTGCCACAGTTTTTGACCGACTTTCGGTGGTCGCAAGTGTTAATAATGGCACATTTGTCCTGCTTCAAAGTCCTTGTGTCCTCGTGTGGTTGCTGTGGTAAATGAAATTAAATTGTCCTTTTTCATTCTGATGCATATCAGTGTGTGTGTGGCAAGTGGCAGGGGCAGTTGGCCACATTGACAATAAATTAATATTAGCGCTCGTCCAGCAACAACAACAACAACAACAACAACAACCCCCGGGATGGATAAACTAATAAAGCATATGTAGATGGGGAGCAGACGCAAGTTGCAAGTTGCGTGCCACGTACAACATTGGTAACATGTGTCCCTGTGTGTGAGTGAGTGAGTCTGTGTGTGTGTGTGTATAGCGGGAGGAGGAGGATGAGAACTGAGCTTCGACTGGTGTCAGTTTGCTGTCAGTGTGCAGGATGTGGGGGAAGGGAGATGGGGAGAATGGGAGACATCAGTGTCAGTCAATTTGTGCAAACAATGCGCGCGCTCAGATGATGAGCGGAACCTGCTCTGTGGCTAATTGAAGATAGAAGGAAACAATAACTACACTAATGGAAGGTACAACATGAGAGTATACGGAATGAGAGAGAGGGAGTGAGAGGGAGACAGCGATTGAATATGTGAACCTCAGCAAATGAACAAAACTTAAGCACAGAATAAACTTAGACATAATACAAAATTCAAATTGATACCCCGCAAAGAAATCGAACAAGTTTCAAAACTTTATTGAAAAAATGTCAAGGGAGAATATAAAAAATTTTCTATAAAAATACTGTTTGAAAAGTGAATAAAAATGAAATGCTGATTGAATATAAATCTTAAATCATGAGTTAAATTTTGATAAAGCTATAAGAGATTGAAATTATCCAAAAAATAACAAGAGGTAAGTATGGAATAATTCAAAAATGTATTTAAAAAAAAAATATATTTTCAAAAATGATTAAAATTTAGATGAAGACTCGATTTAAATCTTAAATAATGAATGAATTGATAGTCTGAATGGTAATAAGTTAAGATTTGACAAAGCGATGATATTTTGAAGTTGTCAAAAAATATCAAGGGGTATGGAAAATATCGAAAATATTCGAAAGAAATGTGAATAAAGTTTTTGAAAATATGTTTATCAACTTTGCATGTTATGCCTATTTGGTTTGGGTAATTGTTGCTATTTCAACGATATACTTTTACACACACACGCACATAGAGCAATAACAGTGAGTAAGGGGGTTGAATGGGAGAGAGGGGAAGAGGCACATTTAATGACACACACACCTAAGCACACACACACATACACAAACACTCATTCACTCACATTTGTAGACAGATAATCACTGCCTGCCGCCTTCCATTTCTCCTTCCCCTTCCCCTTCCACAGTGCTTCATTTAAAAGGCTTTGTTGAAACAATTTCATGCATTATTCATTACACGCCTTCACACATTTTTCCTCATTTTGTTTTTCCGAAAATATTTTTCCTTTGTCTGAGCGCGTCGTCAGCAAGTCAAAATTTAATAAAGAAAAATTAAACGTTGTCTACTTTTGGCTCAGGACTAACGAACTTCCTGTTTGCTGGTCATTAGTTGGCCCAAGAAAGAAACAAAGAAAGAAGGAAAGAGAGGAAGATAGAGTGAAAAAGAGAGGAAGATAGGGCTTAAGACTGGACATGGTCATGGACACCCCATCGAAGAGCAATTAAAGTTACTGCTGCTGCCGAAGTTCGTTAATCGCGATTCGAGCTCAAATTTATCGATTGGCAAAAGTCGTCGTCGTCGAGTTAATCCCATCATCACTGCGTGCCGTTATAGATGTATTTATGTGCTTATTGTGCTTATTGCAACGCCTTCATTTTCTAGTTATCTGCACATTTGGCCAATTCAGCTGACGCTCTTATTGGCACTTGGCCACAATCTCTGCATTTTGATGTGCATTCCGTTCAGGTACGAGCTGAGCTCGAATTCGCAAGGATTCGCATGTGTGTCTCTCTGATTTCTATCACACAACGTTGACAGTTTAAGCAACAGACAGAGAGAGAGAGAGAGAGGAGTAAAAGACAGAAAAGTGTAAGAAAAAGAAAACAATTTCAGCTAATGCCTGTGAGTGTCGAATGCGGCAAATGGAATCGAATCGGAAACACGGCAAATGGAAACACGTGCAGGACACAGAGAGTCCTTTAGTCCTGTATTCCCGTTGTCCTTTGTTGGGTGCAAACATTAATTTTATGTTTGTTAATTTCTTTTATTTTCAGCATTTTTTGTAGCTACCAATTCCACGACCATTTCACGCCCATTTGCATAAATTCCAAGGCGTTTTAAGTAAAAAAATTACACAAAAAGAATAAAAAGCGAACCCAACAATTGCTGAGAAATTGCGTTAAATTTATCGTCTGTGAAAGGCAGCAAATAAAAACTGTTAAAAAATGCACGAAATTAGTTCAACTAAACCAAACCAGCTGCCACTCCCCCTGAGCAACCCTTTTGATCAAGGGGTGAGTTCAGGAAAAAAGAGAAAAAAAGAGAAAACCCGCACATATGTTGCCTGGAATCCACTTGAGGTAGCTGAGAGGCAAAGGGGGCACACTTGTAGCTGGAAATAAATCTTCCTCCGTTTCGATTTAAAATGTAACAGGCCGCAGTCATCGGAAGATTTATAGCCCACATTGTCGAACAGTTCGATTACAAGCCATAATCGCCGGCTAAAACCCTAAAAAGGACCTCAAATCGCATATGCAGACCATAAATCTTTGTTCATGTAATCAATATTATGACTTGTCAAATTATTGTGTACTCCCGTCTCATCCTTAAAGGACAATCGAACGAACGAATTCTTTAGTTTATTTTTTATATTTATTTGTATTTTATTTTCGGTTTGCAGTGTTCCCTGGGGAAACATTTTTGGCAGACACTGTTGGCTTGTTTCGAAAATTCAAAGTTAACTTTTGAGTGCTTTCAATGACCAATTAATGCTAATTTGGCAACCCTTTCACTTGCAACATTCGGCGGCATTTGCTGTTTAATTAGCGCAACGCACAATGGACATTTTTATGGATCTTCCAGCAGCAGCATTTTCCTTAACCCATTAAAATGTGATTTCAAGGCGCCAGCTGTTATGAGTCTCCGTAGTGCAATATTTGATTGGTGGGCACCAAAGATTATGTAAATCCCGTTTGACCTTTGCTCCCTTAGTCATAAGTACAGCAAGTGTGCAGAATTGCGAAATTATGGAAAATTGGCAACTGGACATCATTTGTCAACATTCGGTGGATGTTATTGACCCATTCTCCAGGGGGACAGGGGACTGACTGTTAATGAAAACATGTGTCGGCAATAAAATGATAATCATGATTTACATCCCAACATCATCTTCCAATATGATTGCGCATCGAACGTGATCAATTTGTATGCCAAAAGTATTTTAATTGCTAGAATTCCCCCCGAAAAGACATTAATGAGACAGAAATTCGCCTCTCTCGCAATTTATGACCAGCTACGACTCTATCAACGCTCCCCAATTGAATTAGCATTCAACATGGATCAGAGCCGAGTCTCAACTCCTCTTCGACCCTCAGCCTCTGCTCCTGCTGAAACCACTAATTTGTTGCATTAGTGCAAAATTAAATTATTGTTTACACACTTCACAGTTATGCAAAAACTTTCCCTTTCAAATTAGATTTTGCCAAGAGGGGCGCAATTGTCCTGCCCTTAAATTGTTACCAGCCGAAGGCAAAAAAAGGGTTGACATGTCCCGAGGGTTGAGTTCTGGGTGTCAATATGTGAACAATGCCGAATTTGCATGCGGCAAGGAGCTGAAAAAACAGTTGAAAGGACATGCAGTGCTGCTGACATTCATTAGCTTTGACTTTGAATT
Source organism: Drosophila subquinaria (assembly GCA_037043405.1). Taxonomy (NCBI): domain Eukaryota; kingdom Metazoa; phylum Arthropoda; class Insecta; order Diptera; family Drosophilidae; genus Drosophila; species Drosophila subquinaria. Next base: position 45,967 of record JBAMBL010000657.1, read on the forward strand.
TTGTTATTGGTTTTATACTAATTACCGAAACATACATTGAGACAGTAATCACAGATAATAAACTTATTTGAAAGGCAATGGAATTGACTAATCTGTCAGTGAAGTATTTAAAAGATAGATACCTTCTGTTTAATTTTTTTAAGCTTACATCAAGAAAATGTATTATGTAATGGGTATTACAAAAAAAATGTTGGGATGCAAAAGAATTCCACAAACAATTTTAATTGTGTCTGAAAAAAAAAATTTCAAAAATCATTTTGCTAGTATTTTTTATGATTTTTTGAAAACTGTTCCTTAAGCTACTTTTTGTATGAAATGGAGGAAAAAGTGACAAAAATATTTATTTTTAGCAATTTTCAAAAAATCATAAAAAATACTAGCAAAATTAGTTTTGAAATTTTTTTTTTTCCAAACACTATTAGAATTGTTTGTAGAATTTTTTTGTATCCCAAAATTTTTTTTAAAAATCGAGGATAAAATTTGAAAAAGTTTAATTTTACAAAAAAACAAAAATTTTCGAATATTTTCAATATTTTCATATTATGAGTTGATAACATTAGTTTTCTGAAAATACGTTTGATAAGGTTTGTATTTTAGTTAGTTGTAATTGAAGCTTTTGAATAAAGCTGTTTCTTGTGCTGGTTGAAATAAGCTGTGAGCCATCGTATATCGACATCTTAAATTATGAGTAAAATTTTTATGAGTTCGATTGAGCTATTCAATTTCCTATGTAGCAGTCCATATTCCCATCTCCTACTATATTTTCCTCTTTTTCTTCCTTCCCTGATAATTATATCTCTTAGTGGTTTTATAATTTATAATAACATTCCATACCAGGCTATAGAACTTCCGATTTAGTCTTCCGCCTTAACTTTTTATTTTAAAAATACTTTTATTTCTTCCAACTCACACTTTCACTTGAAACCGAAAAATATTCGAGCGTTTATCTGGCATCTCTTTCTAATTAAGTAGCTGCCTGTTTACATTCAGGTTTAAGAGCCCCATAAACTTTGAGACATGCTTATCAAAAGTGTTTTGTTTGCACTTTTTAATTTAGTGCAGTTTAGCTGCCAAATCAAATTGCGATAAGAAACGCATAAAACTTGGCCAAGACTCGACTCGACTCGACTCGGGTTCCATGTGTGCTGCCTGCTTAAAACTAAGCCAAGTGCAATAATTCAAAGAGTGTTCCCACTCCGACTGCGACTCCATAACCACCCTAAAGGAGAAAGCAAGTCTCGCAGTTGGATTTATTTTTTAAAATGCCGCAGGGATCGATTATTACCGTTCAAATTCGCATAAAACGTGCGAGTTGCCAAAACGATTTTAAACTCGAGCAACGGCAAACAGGCGACAGTGTTCGGAATTGGCATTGAAATGGGAATAGGAATAGGACTAGGAATCAAAATCAGAATTACAATCGAAATCGGAGTGGGTTTCCTTGGTCTCAGCATACATATGTGCTCCTGTGGGTGTACTCTTGCATTGGGGGTAGGCAATAATTTAAGGAATTTGAAGTCAATTCAAAGTCGCATTCAATTCTTTGCACAGTCTGCGAATTCGCGATATGAATCTCAATAAAAATGCATTTAAAATGTTGACAAAGGATCTGACTACACTTCATTTTACCCAATTGCCTACAATCTGAGGGTTGGGCCATCGACAATTGCCAAAAAGGTTCTCCATTTTGCACGCAATTTGGCTGTAACTCAACTACAGCTGAGTCCGGTCTGAGCATTGCTCTAAACCTGCTCATAAATTTTGAATGAAAAATTTATTCAAATACTTAATTTGAAACGAATTTGCGAACATATTGAAACGACACAATGGAGAATTGTAAAAATTGCAAGAGTTTTCTCTTTGAGAACAATATAACTCTCTAGAATTTAAATCACAGCCTTATTGACTAGTTTCTTATCTTGTTTTCAATTGAGGATAATTATATTTTTGACCAAGACATCTTTATTATGGCGCCTGAAAGAACAGTTAAGATCTGTGTAGCTGAGATTATTATGATGGTATTGTTAATGTTATGACACTTGTAATAAGGCTGCAGGACTGAGAAATGTCCTGCTGTGAGTACAACAAGTACAGTTAGACACCGAAATCATTTTCCAGTGAAAGGTCAAATGGACACAATAATGTCATAAATTTCAAAAAGAGAAAGAAATGTCAGAGACACCTGCCCGAGACAGATCTACCTGAGCGTGTCGAATGGAACAAGTTCTTATTTCACTTGATTAAAGTCGATCGACTAAACTCATTTGTGATTCAGTTTTGTGGGATGACAACATCAAAGTCAAAGTCAAAGTCAACGTCAAAGTCAGTGAAAACTTGTTGGATGGATGCAAGTGCTGGGTAATTATGTTGAACAATGAGCAACAATTCCAGTTGCAGCAGTTCCAATTAGTCACATTACACGACCAAAGGTAAAAACATGTTCCATTCCATAAATGGTCAAAAGAATGATACAACCCACGGCCACAAGTCGACAGCGAGAAGAGAATAACAACAGATACACAGGCATTCAACCAACTGAAAGAAAATTGTGATAAAACCGAAGTTAAAATTTGAGTTTTTAGTTTGAATAAAATATGATCGTTTTCCTTATAGACAATACTACTTGATAAGCTTTAAAAATGATCCGATCGATCGAAATCTGTTTGAAAATAATGAATTATATTATATTATTATTATATTATATTGACTAGAATCGAATAGTTAATACAACTCGATCAGTTCGAGCTAATGCCATTTGACAGCCATTATGACAGTTTATTAGCCCCATTTGATGACGATGATTGACAGTGTGGATCCGTTGCGATCCAAATGCAGTTCGCTCGCTAATTGAATGCAATTAAAAAGGAAATTAAAATTTAAATTACAGAACTGCGGCTAGGCACGTGTCCATCACTGGCCGCCAGTTTTAGAAGTTGTCTGCCTCTGTGTCGGAGCCTCTCTGGCAAAGAGATCCCTAAATGGCTCGATCACGGCGATCAGCTTATAAGGAGGCCAACGATCATACGTGGAATTCTATTTTAATTTATGGAAACTCTCTAGCCGCCCCATCGTACGCATTTTCAGCCAGATTTGGCCAATAATTGAAATGGAAATACTCGATATCGCGATGCAGATAGTCTAAAGAGTTATCTGAACTCGACGCTTTCAAGATCAGTTCATTAAGTTTTGAAAGGAATACAGTTAAGGGAAGGAAAGATCGATCCTTATAGAGAATATTTGTATTTCGTTTGACTTTGATACAATTTCTTCAGACTAACCTATGCTGTTATTTATATGTATATCCTGAACCCGACTATAGATTTTCTTAGCTTTCGGCAGAAAGTTGGTTAATCTCTATAAATTACAGTTCGATAGTATTTCATTGATAAACATTTCCTCTATAACCAATTTCCGCTGCCACTGAAGGTTTCCAGAGATCTTTCTACCTGCCACTAAGTAAATTTCTTATGAATGAAGCCATCTTCAATTTTATAGCGCGACAATTAACAAGTCTAGGGAACAATGATGGTTCCATGTTGATTCCATGGTGATTTCATGTTGATTTCAATCTTGTCGCAGCACGCGCTCTGAATTTCACCTACCGAAAAAAGTTTTCATTCACTTTTCTCCAGATTTCAATTACTCCCGCACCTTTATCCGTTCTGTCCCGAGGTTTTTCGTCTCTTTCTCTTAATTTCTATCTTAAATTCTGTTTCATTTATGATTCCTCACTTCGTTTTTTGTATTTTTTGTTGTTTATCTTTATCAAGTTCTGAGATGCTATCAACTTCCACAGCAAATAGCGCGACGTTGCACGTGCCTCACATTTTAAAATGCTGCACAGCTCTTTGGATTTTATGAATGAAACAACGTGAAACGAAAACTCCTTGGTTACCTTTAAATATATAAATTTCATTAATACATTTGAAACTACTCAGAACTTTGAATGTATCCAACAGGAAACTGTTTCTCTACCTATCAGAAGATACTCGAATTCTTACTCTTAACTTGTCCTCTTCTATCTTCGTTCCTCCCCCGGCATTGCCAAGGTTAACTTGCAGCTTGTATCTCAGTTTCAGCTATGATTTATTACTGCCAATAAATTGAGTTCCCTGTGTGTATTGCTCGCTTTATTTCACGCTCTAATTTTTTGATAAAAGCTACTTCATTTCTCTGGTAGCAGATGGAAAGCCCCCCATGCATCCAATTGCCACACACATTATTTCTGCATAATTTTCCAATATTTTATATGACAGCCATAAAAATTGTCAGCACAATTAGAAGCAGGTTGCAAATTATCCAATGCCACTTGTTCTTGATACAGGCAACAATCGATATATCATAAACTTTGGGGGGTTACTATGAAAACTATGAAGAAAATTTATTTATATTATTAATTTTATTTTTATTTTATTATTAGGAAAAAGTTTGGAAAGTATAGCTTAAAGAAATATTATTATATTATAGTTAGAATTGTTTCCTGTATTCAACATAACATATTTTAAGGAAAATGATTCCAATATCATGATATAAAAATAATGATTCTAAATTAAAAGGAAGAAGTATTTCTGTATCTCTATATCTAGTTCTATATTTCAGTTTGAATTCATTTTCTTATTACTATTCTTCATTTATAACAGTAACCCATCAAAATATGCCAAAATATGATTATGTTTATCTTGTTTGCGCTCATAAAAATGCAGCTAATCAAGTTGACCAAAGGGTTGCGAGCGTGTCCTGGCATATTAGCAGGGCGTAATATCGCTCTCTGGGGGACACTAAGTGTCCCAATGCCTCTCTCGTTTCAAACAGTGCAAACCATAACTCATCTTGGCCCTCAAAGGCGAAAAAGAAGGTCATTTGTTATGTTCCAGCTGAAATCGCCCCAAAAACTCAACTTTGGTCCATGACGAAAGTGTCGCACATTTGACCCCAGATACATATGTGAGTGTGTGTGTGTGTGTGTGTGAGTGAGGTTGGGCTGAATAGTTCTGGGGTTAGATTCCAATATTGCACTTGTTTTTGACAAATGACGCGACCAAGAAATGAAATTCTGTGATTTGTCAAAAGTCAAAAATTATAAAAATTTAGCAACGCTTTGCGAAATATCTAAGAAAATTAATGATTGTCATTTCGAGTTAAAGTCAAGTCAAGAAAAGTGAGTAAAAGAGTTTTACACTAGGCTTTTGGTTCAATGCACCGTTACACGTGTGGGCGTAGGGCCCTGAGGGGGGCGTGGCATTGCCCCCTGTTGCAGCAGCTACTCAGCCGCTTTTGCTTTTGCCTTGGCCTCTGTCCGGTCGGTCGCATTCATATCGATTTTTTACTCAGACAGCAACGCAAACGTGACGAGCATTGTGAATTGAATGCAGACTGCGAGGGCGGCAGGAGAATAAAGCTAAAATAAGCCAAAAGTGTTGCTACAGCCTCTGCTTAAAGTTCAAAGTGTCAATGAAATTTGTTCATAATTATTGGCTTTACTTTCGTTTAGTGACACTTTAAGAGCCGCGTCTTAAAGTCTGCCTGTAACTGCAGTATTCATATGCGCATTCAAACTCGTATTCGCACTCGTTCTTGTACTCGTATTGGTGTCTGGCCTAAGTGCGGACATGCTGCGAACATTTATCTTAATTGCCATTCAATTGGGGGACACCTGAGATCAGGGGACAGGCCACGCATTCAATTTGCATACACGCGATGTCGGCATTTGCTTCCAGCTTCCAGTTTTCAGTGTTCAGTTTTCAGTTTCCAGTTGCCTTCTTTGCCTTGTGGTTCCTGGTCGTGTGTCTACCAAATTCCACACACTTCTTGCCACTTCTGTCGCTGCAATCACCGATGCTCAATGTTTGTGCAACTAATTAACATTTTTAATGGGCAATCCTTGTAGGCATTGAAAACTCCGCTCATCGTCGGCAAATGAAGTGAAACAACAGTGTTAATGTCTTTCACTAAGTGAACCACAAGATTTGATTTAGAGCGCAATTAACATTGATTTTAATTCAATTCTAGAAGTAACAGTTTAAGTAGAAATTAAAAAGAAATTCAAATATAATATTTAAATATATTTCATACACACCTGTTTAATTTCAATCAGAATTACTAATCAACTAGATTATTTTTGGAAATAATCGTAGTGACTATATAATTCACTGTTGAAAATGTTGTGATTATATAATGTTTTCGATTACAAAAAATCAGAAATAATCTAAAATTATTACAATTATTCAAAAAAAAATAATCAGAAAAAATCAAAAATAATCTTTCTGATTATTTCGGATTTTTTCTGATTATTTTGGCAGCTTTGATTGTGAAAATTTAAAACAACTTGATTTTTACTAAGTAGTCATAAATAATCAAAAATAATCAGAAATAATCCGAAATAATCAAATAGATTATTTTTGATTATTTTTGAATAATCTCTTTTACGATTTTGAGGTGGCATATAATATATTTTTTATATTTACATACACCCAGGGAAATAAGTATATGTGGGTGAAGTTATTGAAAAAAAATATACTTTAAACACAAAATATTTGATGCAGATTTCTTAAAATAATTTTATCATTTAGTTTCCGTTTGAATGACACAAAAATTTTCTTAGCTTATTAAGTACCCATGGAAAATTTAGAACTTTTGTAAAAGTGTTTTTTTTTCACTTTTTTCCTCGATTTTTTACGAAAAATATTTTGATGCAAAAAAATTCTTCAAACAATTCTAAGAGTGACTGCAAAAAAATATTTTTGCTAGTATTTTTAAAATTTTTTTGAAAATTCTAAATATGTCTATTTTAACCCCTTTTTCCTACTTTTTCCTCCGTTTCATACAAAAATTGCCATTTTAGCAATTTTCAAAAAATTTTAAAAAATACTAGCAAAAATATTTTTTTGCAGTCACTCTTAGAATTGTTTGAAGAATTTTTTTGCATCAAAATATTTTTCGTAAAAAATCGAGGAAAAAAGTGAAAAAAAAACACTTTTACAAAAGTTCTAAATTTTCCATGGGTACTTAATGGGCTAAGAAAATTTTTGTGTCATTCAAACGGAAACTAAATGATAAAATTATTTTAAGAAATCTGCATCAAATATTTTGTGTTTAAAGTATATTTTTTTTGAATAACTTCACCCACATATACTTATTTCCCTGGGGTAGTATGACAGCCCCCATTAAATGCCTATTTACTAAAAGCTGCCAATTTTTTGGGCATAAAAAGCGGCATTGAATTCAATAAAGCTGTCAAAGTTCCGCAAATGTCATAAGTAAATTATTCACAATAGATTCACTTTGTTGCTGTTTGATTGACACACACGCGTCGCTGTGGCATTCGTTTGATTCGTTCGATTCACGACTAATTCACATGAATTCGAGGCAAAAATTGGGCAGATATTTTTGTGGTGGAAATGCCGTGAGATTGACACGTGTTGGGGGCGTGTGCGACTCTATTAGGGATATGTGAGGATGTGGAAGGCAAGGAAGTCAGAGTTCTATGTAACGAGAAAAAAGAAAGGCATTTCATTAGTTGAATCCTTGAGCTGATGTTTAATAATCTTAACTAAATGGCTTGACATTAAGTTGACAAATGTCTTAATAAGCAAAACTGCAACATTGTCACGCGAGATGAGTTAAAATAATTTCATCTGGCTGCTGATCCCCCAAGGAACTAGACCTCGAGGAATGCAAATAGAGTTGTGGCCCGGAGAAGAAGGATGATGATGATATCGTCGCATCTACAAGACGACAAGAGACGATTCAAGGCTCGGCCAAGTGTAAGACTATGAATAATAAAAAGGGTTAAATTAGCATTTTCACATTTATTTGAGCGATGACATGCCCAGATACGACTTATAGACGATACGCCTCCCTCCGCCTCTGGGAAGGGTTACGTCCCAGTTCTCGGGGTTTATTAGCGAGCGTGCGGCGGCAATGATGAGGCGTGTTAGCGATGAGGCGACAGGGGAGGACAAAGGGGGCAGAGGAACGAGTTAAGAAATTGCCAAAGCAATTTCCGATGACACACATGAAAGCCTGCGCTCTGGGCATAATCATCAAATCACCAGAAACTGAACTGAGCAGGAAGACGGACTCTGGAATCTGGAATCTAGACGGAAGCCAAGTTGAAGTTGCAGGCGCTAAAGCGTTGGTGTGAACTGATGATTTGATTAGAAAGCATAACTACAATTGAGATGAAGAATGCTGACAAGAGATTAAGCGAAAACTGAAGAGAGAAATGAAAAGGGCATCTTAAGCTGAGATTGAGCAAGAAGGAAATGGGAAATATTACTGAACAGTTGACAATTAAGTAGATATTCTATAGTGTAAGATAAAAAAATGCATGAAAAATATGATGGAATCATTTTAAGTTGTTTTAATAAAAGAATGTAGAATAAAAAGTGATAGTTTAGATCAGCGGTGGGCACGCAGTGGCTCCGGGAGCAGCGGCTGCTGCCAACTTAGGTAGACTCTAATAGGGTTGTTCTTGTTGATGTTGTTGTACTGCTCCCGAATTCAGATTTCGTGCCCACCGCTGGTTTAGATAGTTATTTTATGAAAACTCTCGTTAAAACATCAATTTGAAAATATAACTAACAAATAGAAGTCCTACCACCAACAGTCTTTAAGAGCAGCCCATCTCTATAACTGACTTAGCCTCATTTCAGTTTATATTTCTTGTCCTCACTCCTTGCACGCGTTAAACATGCAGAAAAATTTAAAAAATTTGATTTAATTTATCGAGAGATACTTTTGTTGAGATTCGATGCGATTCGATTCGCCTCGATTCAATTCACCTGCACATTGCCCCTGACCGAACCCGTCCGTCCGGCCCTAAGCGGGGAACCATCGAGGCACCCGGTACACGCTTTTAGCGTTCGACAAAAGACATCGCAGACATTCAAACAAAAAACTGAACAGAAAACATATTTGAGTTTTTCTTGAGGCCCAAAAGACGCCAACTAAAAAGATTTTTATACCACGAGTACAAGAAATTCCGCGCATATTTTGCAATTTGAAATGTTCCCTCCAAACGAGAAGACCAAAAAAAAAAATAAAAATAAAAACAGACTCAATAAAAAAATCAATCAGACAAAAGTATACAAAATCAACTTCAAGCTCGCATATGGCCCTGAAATGTGACTCTAATGTGTCTCGATTGCCATCGGAGCAGGGAAAAAGAAGAGAGAGCTTCACTTTGGGCTCATTACGAGCCGAAACTTAACCCTAATAAAGTACAAATGGGACCAATTCCATTTCATTTAGGTGGAAATTCCTGTTCTCTCTTTGGCTGAAAATGCAAATGCAAATTACACATGTGGGCCCAGATAAAAGCACTCTGAGCCATAAAATATGTCATATTTTAACAAAATGTTGCAGCACAATTACAATAAACCCATTCGCCACGCTCCCCTCCCCCCTCTGCTCCACTTACCTCAGCAGCTTTTGGCCTGATTCTCATATGGGACATGGTCGGATAACAAGGACAATGTCGACGGTGCGTTGCCTCCAATTAAGCGGAACAGCCGGGAGAAGGGAGAAGGAGTTGCCTCTGTCTGGGAAACAATTTCAAAAGTTACATTATCTATTAGTCCATAAATGTAGATGCAAAGATAACAGAAGGACTTGGCTTTCAAGTTACGCTAAAGAGGATTGTAATGTAATGTAAGGATAGTAATGTAAATGACATTAACTGGTCAAATTTTTGGTTAAAATTAACAGAACAAGGAAAGCTTATGATGGTAAAATGAATGTGTAAAATTGATAAAATAGTAATGAAGCCTGTGAGACCTTTAAGAAAATAATAAAGAGAAGAGAAAGATATTGGTAAAAATAATAAATATTTGTGAAAAAAGTAAGAATAAAAAATCAGAAAATAAGGAAAATGTGTATTCTCGCCAGTAGTTTCTGCAGTCAGTAAAACGTTTACGAATACAATACAAAGCGGAATTGAAGTATTGAGCATGCATATCTTTAATATAAGTATAAAAATTAATTAATAAGAAATCAGATAATAAGGAAAATATAAATTTGTATACTCGACAGTTGTCTCTGCAGTCAGTAAAACGTTTACGAATACAATACAAAGCGAAATTGAAGTATTGAGCATGCATATCTGTAATATAAGTATAAAAATTATTTAATAAGAAATCAAATAATAAGGAAAATAGAAATTTGTATACTCGACAGTTGTCTCTGCAGTCAGTAAAACGTTTACGAATACAATACAAAGCGGAATTGAAGTATTGAGCATGCATATCTGTAATATAAGTATAAAAATTAATTAATAAGAAATCAGATAATAAGGAAAATATAAATTTGAGAGACAGTTGTCTCTGCAGTCAGTAAAACGTTTACGAATACAACACAAAGCGGAATAGAAATATTGAGCAGGCATATCTGTAACAAATGTATGATAGATAATTTCTTTTGCTTCCCTCCGATTTCCCTAAACTTAAACCAAAAATAATTTAATTCTCACAATATTATTTCAACTTGGCAATTAGTTCTACTTTAGCGCAACTTAATGAGTTCCTGCTCTAAGTACTGTCCACAATTGCACAGCTATTTTGGCAAATCAGCCCAATTTTATGGCCCCCATTTATGTATATTCGTATGTATTTATATGCGTAGGTTTTTCTGGTTTTATTGCTAATGAGAGACACGTCATAAAATGAAGTTGCTTCGTTCGAACAAATCTCTCAATTAGTTTATACAAATTAGTTTACCGCCCGCTAGGGAATTGTTGAGTTGGGTAATTCCCCGAGCACACACACACACAGACACACACTCACACACACTCATGTGACCTCTCGACAGCCTTTTAATTAGTTTCTTTATGCAAAAATAATTAAATGAAATCGATAAGTGAGCTAGGAATTGTTTCCCTGTAAAAATACAGGAACGCTGAGACCAATAAAAAAATGTGTAACTTTCTTCAATTACCATAAAAAAAAGATTTGTTTGTGTTTACACCTACCCCGCCTGTTGGTTTTTGAAAGTGGGAGAAACAAAGATTAATGAGATTCGCCCAAGGTGAGCAAATGAAAAGTTTCCCCTGCCCAAAGAGACTTGGCAGGTGTCAAAGTTGAAATGGTCGTTGGAGCATTTAATTGCTCCAGTTGAAGTTCCTAGTTCCAAGTTCCAAGTTTCCACATTTTCTTCTCCCTCTGTAATTAATATGCTAATAAAATGTCGCGTGACAGTTGAACAAGGACCTGCTGACAGCCAGGATATCTAATAAAGTGCTCTGACATAAGTATTCCGAATTTGAATTCCAAAAATGTTGATGCTGTCGGTAAATCATGATTATCTTTTTATTGCTCACATTTTGAGGGGAGAAGCGAATTCTCGTCCTGTTGCCTGTCGGATTATAAAATTCCGGGCGCATTATTTGGCAGTCATAATTCGAAATGAAATTTATCATCGACGTAATTAGTGGCCATAAATTAAGATCTCCACACATGAGAGGGGAGAGGGAAGGGAAGGCAAATATGTTGGCCACAAGTGTGAATTATGGGCGCAGTCCTTTGGCATTTGCGCATATCCTTTCAGGCTGTCCGCTGCGGCAAATTAAATTAAATTGTCCTTTTTCATTTCGATACACTTTCGAATCCTCTGGAGGCCAAAGCGATGCCCACATGCTGTCCTTCTGCTCCGCCTCCTCCTCCTCGTCAGCTCCATTAAGCCAATAAAGCATTCGTTTCATTGGATTACGTATGCTGATGTGAAGCAGCAACAAAGAGAGAGAGAGAGAAAGAGAGAGAGAGGAGTTGGAGCAGGGACACTTTTGCATCCGGTTACACAAATGGACAACAATTTGTGGCCAGATGAATTGCGCAAATAACGAAGCTTGGTTGCCCACTAATTTGCGCAAATATTTTGCACAAATTCATTTTCCAATATTGCCGCAGCAGTAAATCATTTTGCAAAGTTCCAGGCTCAAAGACTCGTTCCGGTTCTCGACTGATTAACACCCGAACTTTGCTCTGGGTAATTACGACTCCCCTTCGTGGAAGGCATTAAATACCATCCACCCACAAAACCCACATGGAGAGATAATCATTTAATCCTGGAGCCATGCACTTCTCTGTCATTAACCGTTTCATGTATTATTCATCGATGTTTCATCGAGGCTGGTGCGATATCTAGATTTAATAACCGAATGCAGCGAACCTAATGAACATCCTGTTCCAGGACTCGCTTCTTCATTTAGCTTAATTCAAGCAGAAGCGATTCGGATTCTGATTCTGATTGTGATTGTGATGGATAAACTATCGAGCTGAACTTCTGTGTTCTGTGTGTTCTTTTGGGGACCATCCATGCATCCCTCGGCTAGATTTTCCACAATTGAATGATTTTCAATTGAAATTCTTTGCTTTTTTGGCATTGACGTCTGCCACGCCCACCGGGACAGTTGCCAAAATCAGTGCTGGTCCTTAAATGATATGTGTCAGCATTGGCTTGACTTTAACTTCAAGTAGTAGCTGTATTCTGAGACATTTTGCAACACTGCGAGCTGTGTATTTGACAGAAAAGGATTGATCGGATGGTAAATCATAAGGGTAGTAATGGAAATCAATAGAAAGTCAATTATTTGTTCTTAAAATGAAGTGTAGCTGCATATTTAGGCATTTTCCAACACTATTAGCTGTATCTTTAATACAAGTTATTAATATTAATTTAAGGAATGGGATTTAGTTATTCTAATTGTAAGTCATGTTAGATATCAACTTTGTAGTATAAGCTAATTTATAGGGGTTTTCCAACACTGTTTGCTTTTAAACCCCATTTGTTTTGCTATTATTTATTGATTGAAAATATAAAAAAGGATTGATATTTAGGGGAATCATAAGGGTAGCCCCATAAATCTAAAATAACAGGCAATCAGCGTGTGTCATAAATGGAACACGAAATATACCCTATAGATACGTACATATATTTTATGGTGGCAAACACCTTCGCCAGTGTTGCATGCCACATGGTCTTGTTAAACAAAACCCGCAATCAGCCCACAAATTTGTTGCATTAGTGTGAAATTAAATTATTGTTTACATGTACATACGTAATTATGTTTTGAGAGAGACGGAGAGCACCCTTCAGTTCCCAGTTCCCAGTAGGACTCGTGCCAGTGTTGCAACCCTTCGCATTGTTGCATGACAATAAAAAAGAAAGGAGATTCCGTCGATTGCGGTGTGTGCCGTGACCATGTGAAGCAGACACCCTTCTAAAATTCGATTTTAAAATTTTGCGACAACAATGAAAACTGTAAAAGAGGATTTCCCCCTCTCTATCCAATTCTGTGGGTTGTTCTGACTTTCACAGCTCGATTAAATGAGGGTTATATGAGAGGGGAGAGGGATTTGCATATGGTCAGCCAGAGGTCAATTTCGAATTTAATCGTATTCAATTTCGAGTGGATTTGTTTTTAATCCTTTCGGATTTGCCTACAATGAAGAGTCAACAGTAAAGAACAAATATACATAAATAACTTGGAAACATGCTGTCACTTAATTCGAGGGTTTGTCTAACCTTAAACCTGAACTTTAAGCTTTCTTTATCTGTTCCGAGTTCTGAGTTCTTTTTTAAAGCAATTCAACCCTCTGTGGCATTGAAAATCGGATTTATTCTTTTTAAAAGTGCCACAGGGATCGATTATTACCGTTCAAATTCGTATAAAACGTGACCGTGCCCAGGATGCGACCCTGGAGAGACAGAGACGGCAATGAAATATTTTTGCAAATCTGTCAATACAAATGCAAACACTTTCAGCCTTTTGCTTTGTGATAACTTCAAGTATTTTCCAGTCTATTCATTGAAACGCATTCCCATTGATTGTCGATTTCTATCGCTTTAAATTTCAACAAAAGAATTTCTATTCATGCTCCAAAAATGGCAAAGGTGAATGCTCTTTTGAGTGTATGGCTTTAAAAGTCGCATTTACTGTGCTTAAAACTTACATTAGGAAACAAATTCATATTTTACGAAATATTGGGAGACATTGAAAAATATTTAGGAAATATGAAGAAGTTTTATAAAACAGAGAACATAACCAGAATAAATTATAATACCAATCTGTAACATAGTTTGTAGGAAAAGAAAGTTTAGAAATCTTATTTAGAGATTGGTTTAATATATTATAAGTATAAAAGTCCTATAAATTTCATTTACAGCTTCATTAAGTTAACAATATGTATATCTTCTATAATATATTCTAAGAATACATTTTCGTTTGGTCTAAGTAAAAAGTTGTGTATATTGCGATGATGTCAACACTTTCCCTAGAAACTAAATAAATATATAAATTCCAGTTGGACATTGCAAACATTTGCAGAACGGCAACTGAAGGACGGCTGTAATGAAGTAATTTATATGAAAATCATGGATTAATATCAGAGTCCGACTTTAAGGGTGACCATTAAACTGTCGCCAAGAACTCAGTCAAGTTGACAAGCGTGTGAGGAATTATTTGAGGGTCGCATTCAATTAAACAGTGCTGCAAGTAAGTATGTTGACTGTCGACTAAATTAGACATATACATATATATTGTATCTATAACATCTTGAGAGACCACTTTGTAATTAACATGCTCGGCTTAAAGCTGCAACTGATTGTTAAAAGATATTTTTCTTTGTGCTGGGGGCTTTTGTGAGAGTTCATGGAGCGTCAACTTTCAAGTCGAATGAGCAACAACATTGTTGCGACACTTAAATTTGCATAATCAAAATCAAAAACATCATTTCCATTCCGATTGCGCCGTGCCTGAGTCGAGAGAGAGTCCTGCCAGCGTGTCCTGTCAATATGCCCAACACACTTAGCCACTTGGAAGCCGCAGTCGGCTTTTAAAATTATGCAAATTCAATTTGGCGACACTTTCCTTCCCCTGTAACCTCCTGTTCTCCTCTATTCCTCTTTCAAACACCCCGCTGTCGAGTCATAAATTCGAGTAACTGTATTAATATAATTGGTGGGTGCGCCCTGCGGGGGAAAAGCAGCTCTTAAAATTAGATTTACTCCCATTCAAAAGTACCCGTTGTCCTTGTTGTTTCCCCCCACCCCCCTCCCTCTCTATTCCTGTATTTATTGGGTTTGTTATCCTAACCTTACAAGCTCCACTTTAAGATATAACTTTGAAGTAGTCTCTCATGAAGTTTTGACTCTGGCTCCATTTAACATTTAACCGTCATAATTTAAACTCGTATCTTATCTGCAAGTAGCTAATATTTTTGCTTATCCTTGGGCATAATTCATGTTCAGTTCGGACTTGCAAATCGTTTTATTATTCAGCCCAATTGCACCACAGTGGACGCCTATCCTATAAATAATTAATTTAGATGGTTCCTTTGTCTCTTCCCAGCTTATTTATTGTCCTGCCGCTTAACTGTTGCTTCCACAGCCAGCGAGATTTGTGGTCACCATTTGGGACACCGAATCGTCCTATAGATCAAGTCATGATTCACTCAGCTAACACCATTAAGATATGAGATTAGATTTTATTGCTCCAGCAACTATTGGAAATGTGTAGGTAAGGAATAGGTTGGTAAATTTGGCTAATATTGACTAGGTTGAAACAGTTAAAAAGTATTTGCACAATTATCAATCAAACTTTATTATTGAACTTTTTAAAAATTATTGCAATGAAATTATATGTAACTTAATCAACAAATATTATAGATGTTAAAATTATATTAATTATTGTTTTATTTAAATATAATACATTTAAATATAACAGTCAAAGAGCTCAAGTTTTATATTGACTAGTTTGAAACAGGTAAAAAGTATTTGCACAATTATCCAGCAAACCTTATTATTGAACTTTTTAAAAATTATTGCAATGAAATTATATGTAACTTCAACTTAATCAACAAATGTTATAGATGCTAAGAATTATATTTATTATTTTTTTATTTTTAAAAATTATTGTAAATTATATGTAACTTCAACTTAATCAATAAATATTATATTAATTATTTGTTTTTTATTTAAATATAATACCTGAAAATATAACAGCCATAGAGTTCAAGTTTCAGTATTCAAACGCTGTTTAGATTCTCAGGAATTTCTTAAAGTTTCTGGCTGTTAACTTGGCTGTCAGCTTGGCTCTCTCACAGGTCTTGGCATTGGCATTCCATTGATGTTTGTCGGATAATGCGTTTATGGCATCTGCAGCCGTTAACTGTCCATAAAAATGCACATTATTGTAATGTTGCATTGTCGCCCGGATGGCACTTTGAGCCTGGCAAACGACAGGACGTCCATTTCGGCGCATTCACCCGTCCCCCGTCCCTTGGCACTAATCTTTGGCAGTTGGCCTCAAGCCTGGACAATGTAAGATGTCCTGCTGCTGCTGCTGCTGCTCCTGGCAGGACTTGGCAATGGGTCCGTTTAAATGTTTGACTGGATTAACGTGTAACGTGTAGCACGATTTCTATCATCGAATGGCATTCGATTGGAATGCCTTTTGGCAGCGACTGCAAAGTGCGCCTCAAGGTATGCAATGCCAATGGCAATGTCAATTGAGAGTCCTGCGAGTCCTGCAAGTGACCCCAAAGCTTAGCCATAACCATTAGAGTGTCAGCCAAAAATAAGAAAAAACCATTGAAAATCTCGTTAGCCAGCTTTCGAATATCCCCCCTCAAGAGAGGGAGAAGAAAGAGAGAGAGAAGTTCATAAAGAGGCCGCAAATGTCAGCAATAAAAAGATAATCATAATTTACAGCCAGACTCAATATGTAGCACGGAATGTCAGTCACTTTATTGCACAACATTCCACAAACAGAGGCAAGAGAGGGGGAGGAGACTGAGGGGAGGGGAGGACTGTCAAAAGTTCTTGTTCAGCTGTCATGAGATATTTTATTAGCATATTAATTATAGCCAGGTCCTGACACGCCCAATTAAATGCCACAGCGGGCATTTAAACTTTGACACCTGACAACGAAGCAGTAAGTGGGAAAGAGAGAGAGAGAGTGAGAGATAGAGAGAGAGAGGGTGGAGTGTGTGGGAGTGCGAGGGAAAGAGCAAGTACTCCATTAATCTTGCTTCGACTTCTGGTCAAATAAATCGCTTTTTTATGTTAATTGAACTGCGTTTTGTATTTTTTTTTATTGTTTTCGACAGTTTTACAAGCAAAATACACTAAGAAAAATTGCATAGAAAGGTAATTTCTTTGATTTTCTACTTTTGAATAATTTAATGTCAGCTTAGACAAAAAAGTTATTGAATATATCTGTTCCAAATAAAACATAAAATAAATAAATTAGAATATAAATATTATGAACTCCATAGTATCAAAACCTATCCAAATTGGTCTAACAATTTCAGCATAATTTAAGTTAAGACCGACTTAAATTAAGAACTTTTAAGTAGACCACTCTAGTTCTTAAAACTGATATGATATTTATAATATCGCAAATTAAAATTTGCTTAAATAAAGTCAATTCTGTCAGTTTCTAAAACTCTTAAAAGAATCCAAGTGAAGCTCAACAAATAAGATTTGTCAGTCAGTCTTAAAGGACCAAATGTCTCTGCCATTTTCTCAGTGGCCCAAGAGGGTTGTCCAGGACATCTCCAGATCGTCTTCGATTAGCGCCAGACAAATATTATCTTACACACATGAACTGAAACTGAACTGAACTCAACTCAACTGAACTGAAATTTAACTGAGCTGAATATTTTTGGGTAGCTGGAAGTTTTATTTATTGGATTTCGTTCAATTGCAAAAGGAATTTGGCAAAGTCCCAGGACGATTGCTGGGAATGTCCATCAAAAGGCGAAGGGAACTCAAACTGGCCGAGAAGGCGCATAAATTATCCTTTGCTTTTCTTTTCTTCTCTTTTTCTTTGCAGTTGGCAAGTGTGAAAATTTGCTCAGACAAGTGCAAAATAATGATATGCAATCCAATTTACTTGGCCCGGACATGAACTTGGACACTTTGTTGAGGTCCAGGAAGTTGCACATTCATCACTTTGTGATGGACTCGCAATCGGACTGATGTCCTTTGTGGATGGATGACGAGGCGAGCCTTCGTTTGGGCCAAGTGTCAATTTGCAAAGCATTAACTTGAGTTGAGCGCACTTTTTATTTGCCAGGGATGACAGGATGTTGCTGCCTCAAAGGATAATTGTGTATGTGTTTGTCTTGGAAAACTTGTGCGGCAAATGTTTTCACGCCACTCTCCAAACCGGAATGGATAAAACGAAGAATGGGTTAATTACAGTCGTCGTTATCTGTCCCATATGAGAAGCCGAGTCCTTGCCATGGCGAATGAGTTTATTGTAATTGTGCTGCAACATTTGGCTAAAATATGACATATTTTATGGCTCACAGTTATGGCTTATCTCTCCGTCTCATAAGTGTAGTCCTCCTACAACTGAAATTTGCATAAGCCGAGCTCCATAATGAAATAGAATTGCTCCCATTTGTACTTTATTAGGGTTAAGTTTGTTACGTTATTATCACAGATAATGTGTGGCATGTTCTGGGGGCATGCCACGAGCGCAAAGCACAAAGATTTCCCTTGATTTCCTTTACTTGAATTCCATTAATTTCTTCACGTTGTAACGAATTCTAATTGACTTTTTTCTTTTATTTATCGCATTCACAAATTCATTTCGTTGCATTCGCTCTAAATGAAAAACATTTCTCAGTCCATAAAATGCATCGTAAAATCATCCACCTGTGAGTTACAAAAGCACAAAAAAAAATTAGGAAAATGGAAAAAAAAAAACATCGAAATGTACCCCAAAAAAGTGCGAGCTAAAAAACTCTGCCCAGTTTCCCTTACGAAAATTTGCATAGGAAAATCGTAAAAATTTTCCTTCTCTCGTTTTTTATGTGCAATTTCAGGCGTGACGTAGCGAAAACTCCAATGAAGGAGTTAAGTGAGAGATGAGAGCAACTTTGCTGAAAGTTCCAAGAGGCCTTGCTGAAATTACAGAACGAAATTAGTTAATCCCGCAATGCTCGAGACGTGATGAAATTTTGCCAAGATATATTTAAGAAGTTGAGTGAAATTTTGGTGGGAGTTGAACGTAAATTTATTAAAAAGCAAACGATTAAAACAGTGAATCGAGTTGGATATTATAATATATATATGTATCAGGGACGTAAGACTTATAATTTTGTTTTCAAAAAATTAAAAAATAAGAGTAATATAATATATATATTTTAAATTGACTAAAAATTAATGGAGCTGTCGGCAGATTGTAATTTAGAAGCAAAAGTTCCCCCTTGTGTTTTTCAAAATTAAAAACTTAAAAATAACATAATATATTGATATAATCTTGATAAATAATTCAAAACACAAAATATTGTTACATTTTCTTATCAATTAAATTCTGTTTCAAATTAATTATCTTCATTTAATATTCTAAAAATTATTATAGTATAACATTTGCTAACTTCTTGCTACTTTTGTTAACCATCACTCAAATTTCAACACTTCTGGAAGGCAATAAGTTTTCCAAATATGACCTACAATCAGGGAGTCCTTTTAGTTGGCCAGAGTTCCTCCAGTTTTCCTTGAATGCTGTTCCGCAATGGAGCATCGTGTGTGGTTCCCATAAAAGTGTTTGGTTTTCCTGTGGGAAATGCGATGGTCAGCAGTTTGAAATTGCAGCAGCAATAGTAGAATGAGGTCTAAGGACACACAAGGATTGCATAAGCTATTGACGAAGCCGCAATGTTGACACTGTGGGGTCACAGGACACAGCAACTGTCGGTTTTAATAGAGGCGAACACTTTGATGGCCGTTGAATGTTGTTGAATCCTGCACGTTTGTTGCTGTTGTTGCTGGTCATCGATTTGGACGCGCAAATACTCAATACCCACGGGAGCTGTTTCTAATGAAGGACAACAAACGAGGGGGTAAAGAGAGAAGGAGGAGGAGGAGGACTAGGTCGCAGTTCGAATGCGGACAGAAGTTGCTCATTTGCTGAAATTTTTGACGCTTTATGAGGTCCCTTTAGTGCTGAGTGTGCGCAAAAATGTAATTGAATGAATGAATACGAGTGCACGAATATGTGAAGAGGAAGCGGAGGAGCTGACAGAGAGAGAGAGAGAGGAAGAAGGAGAAGGGGGAGTCAAGGAACTGGTCTAAGGTCAACGTGAGGCCGTGACTTCTTGAGGCAGCCATAAAATGTTTGTCTTCCATTAGGACAACACATGATGACGCACAACATGATGACAATGATAATCATTATGATGATGACAATGATGATTAAGATGATGATGAACAAGTTGGCAAGTTGCAGCAGCTTCTGCTTGAAAAATACT
The DNA here is from genome assembly GCA_037043405.1 of Drosophila subquinaria. Classification (NCBI taxonomy): domain Eukaryota; kingdom Metazoa; phylum Arthropoda; class Insecta; order Diptera; family Drosophilidae; genus Drosophila; species Drosophila subquinaria. The sequence continues at coordinate 66,225 of JBAMBL010000657.1, forward strand.
TCAATGAGAACATCATAATTTTAAGGCTGCAATCCGAGAAACCTCTGACAGAGTTATGAGCATTTTATGCCTTTAAAATATGTGTTTAAGTTTATTGTTGTTATTGTTATTTGTTGTTGTTGTTGTTGTTGCTGAATCAATTCGCGTGACTCGCGTCGCTGGCGTTGTCTCCTGTCATGATTTCAGTCACGATTGCAAATGAACATGGCCCAAGAGTCCAGATTTTATTTTATTTCATATTTTCTGTTTTTGGCTAAATCTCATGTTACGGGCATCAAACATTTCAGTTTCCTCTTTCTCGATACTCAGTCAGGTTTCCGCGCTCGCTGACAACTTCTTTATGCCACAGCCCAAGTTTGGGGCAACTTTGCTGTCTTGAGGCAGGTATCATGACAATCCTGCCCCCTTCGTCCTCTCCCTTCCTCTTTATTCCTTTGTGCTGTGTGTGACCTCCCTGGGAAATTTCATCTGCCAAAAGTTTCAAGTTTGTCGCACTGCAAATGCTAATTAGTTGCTTTGGTGGTGCTGTGGGTTGTGGGTGGGTCTGACTGATTGTGGTGCAAGTGGCAAAACTACTTGTCTCTCACTTGGCACGTAGAGTTCACAAGCTGACACCTTGCACGGAGTCCTCGGATTTTAAAAGATGCTGCAAAATTAGTTGGCTTACGTAATAACACAGTAACTTCCAGTGCTGGGAAGCGCTTGTATAAAGTTTTATTAAGTAAGGATTAAGGCATAATATACCAATTTTAGATTTATTTTTGTCTTGAATTCAACCCGATATTATTTCACGTGTAAATCGACTCAGTTTTGGGAATCATCGAAATTTTGAGGTCTAGGATTATAATTTTCTTAGAATGGGAAATACGAGTTTTTAAAGTGATACGAAACATACGAAAATTAAGTATTTTGTTTAAATTACGTGTAAGAATTTTAAATGATTACTACAAATGGTACATATAATTTTTTCTGTTAACATTCGTCTTAATGCGGAAGTTCATATAAAAGTCCCTACAAGATTTCATTCACTTCTTAAATTTTTAAGACAAGTTCTCATAACACATTTTTAAACAATTCCAGTTTAACTTTAATGTCATTTCTTTCAAGTTTTCCAAGTTGTTATCATTGCATTTCATTTGCTTTCTCCGACATTAGCTTTGCCTCTGCTTTGACAGGTCTTTTTACCTTTTATGGAGGTTTTCAGGGGTTCCAAGGGTTCGACTTCTTACGAGCTGCCAATAAAATTGGAATTCGATTCGTTTTCTTGCGGGTCGTTCGATTTGCCCTTAACCAACAACGAGCGGACGGAGAAGAGAGAAAAGGTCTTCCCATTAAATGTAACTGCACTGTAATTTGCATAATTTTCTATTCATTACATAATTCTGTCAATTTTCAATACATTATAATTTGTTAAGAGAAAGAGCCACCCCGCAAAGGGAATGCATAGGCAAAAACACGAGAGAGAATATGTAAAACAGGCAGAAGAAGAAAGGAAAAAAAAAATAGAAGGAAAAAATAAAAATGGGAACAAATTATATGGAGGGGCTCTTATTTGTAATTTGTTTTCGGCTTAAAAAGATTATTTTATGGTGAAAACATCCCGAGGCCAAGTTGTTCAATTTTCTATGCGCAATATGTCTCAAAAATAAGTAAGGGAGAAGGAGAAAGAAGAGAAGAGATAGAGAAATTAACACATTCGATGGTAAGGATGATTTTGCTGTGATAAACACAGATCGTTAATGTTTTTCTTTTTTTTGTTTGTTGCAATCTCAAAACTGAAAACTGAAATCTGCCATCACGTTTCCATTATAAATGCAAATCAAATGTCAATATTCTTGAGTTCTCTCATTCGCTCATTTGAATACATTTCGCACAAGGATTTTCATTTGGAAAATTCGCAATTTTTTAGGCAAATAGAAAACCAACAAAAACAAAATGCGAAAATCAGCAAAGCAAACACAAATCGAACGGGCAAATCAATTGGAATCCCAAATGTCAACTGTGAATTTCAGTTGCAGTTATCTTTAGGGCATACCAATGAGTTCTACCTTCCAACTTGCCCACTCTCTCTCCCTTTCTTTCACACTCTCCCTCACTTGCCTACTTTATTCTCAACTGGACAGTTGGCGTGGAAATCTTGGCCGGAAATGATGAAATGCTTCAGTTCATTAAAGCGTCGTGCAGGTTTATCATCAACTGGGGAGCAATAAGCAAAGTTTTTCCTCCGTTTCAGTTTCAGCTTCGGTTCTGTTCTGCATTTTTCCACATTTTCTTTTGCTCACTTATCACGACTTTATCGCTTTTCATATTCAAATATCCGACTTCGCTGCGGTAATTAATCATTCTCGCTGAGGGGAACGAAACGAAAAAAAAATGTCTCTTGAGATAATGTCAACATAAATTGTTTTGGCAATTTCTAACAATTTTCCTCGCATTATTTATGAACATTTTCTTTTTCTTTAAAGCTGCTGGAAATTAGCCATATTCGTTGAGTGGGCGTGTGGGCGTGGCAAACTCATAACAGAACAGTTGTTGAAACGGCAACGGGAGGCATTCAATTTGACGTGTGTTGACTTTGGGCCCGGGGCCAGTGTGACCAGCCTGAAGTACTGGACACAGTTGCTAAACAAACATGAAGAGAAAGAGAGGGAGGGAGAATCCTCCTCCAATCCTAAACTGGTCAGGGCCAACTGACTGAATGCGGCATTTAATGAGCCTGTCAGCAGTCAGTTTATTCACTTGGCTGAACAACCTCAGCCTCAGTCTCATCTGCTTGCATAGGAAATTTGGCTTAGAGATTGGGATTGGGGTTGGGGTTGTGATTGTGATTGTGGCTGGACCTAAGGGTTACGGAGCTAAGCAGGGGCGTGTGTGTGTGTGTGTGTCCTTGCCAGCCCCTTTTTTTTTCTTTCTGTGGTCAGTGTAATCACAAAGTTTAATGAATGGATTAGACCAGGAATTTAGCTTGCTATTTTTATACCCAGTAAAGGGAGTTGTTGTATGTTTGTACACGATTTCTTCCACATAAATTCTATACATGAATATAATATTAGTTACTTTTCTATAATTTATTTATAAATTCATTTTCTTACAACTACTCAACATTCACACTTGACCTTCTCTTCTTTTTTATCCCCCTTCATTTTTTTAAACATTATGCAAATTCAATTTTGAGACACTTCCGTTTTGGCACGCGAACATTTCTCCCAGTGCCACGCCCTCTTTTTGGCAGTCAACGTATGATTATTATTAGTGTTGCTGCTGCTCAATTCAAAGTCGAATCAGCTGTGTCCGCAGGCAAAAAACGGAGCACGAATTAAGCATCCAATAATCGGGGTTGATTTTACTTAGAAAACTGACATCTACAGAATATTTTACATGCTTAGTCTTTTATTGGTCTGAAAACTGTCAACTGCTTGATTTTATGATTAATGATCTCAGACTCCTTTATTATACTTACCGGAAATTGCTTTGAGAAAAAACAGTTTTTCTACAATTTTAGGACATTGCAATCGCATTCTTTAAAGGTGTATAACAAAAACTAATTTAAAAATGTTTATGGTTAAGTGCAAAGTAATTTTTCATTAAATAAACAATTAACATTATTAGATTGTTTAATTTAAAATTAATAATATTAATAAAACATATTTTAAAACATTTCTAAATCTTCAAATTACTTTATTCGCCTTCTTACAAATAAATAAACAAGTTTTCGCTGTATCAAAAATGTTAATTTTGAAGCTAGAATTTTGAAAATGTTACTAAAATTTTTGGTGAATTTTTCTCAAGTTACTAAGATTTTTTTTTTTAGAATTTTTACTCAATTTCGCCACGTGAAGAGCGAAATGTACGAAACTAATTTTAGAATGAACTTCATTATTTTACAAGTTTTTGTATTTTGTTGTTTTTTTTTTAAATTGTTTTTGAAATCATTTCAATTGATTTTTGAAAATTTCCATAGATAACTCAACTATAACATGCACTTAACAGTGGTTTGTGTCCCGGCTAAGGCGTCTGTGAGCAGACAAGGATAGCATTAGACAGCTCTGCGCAATAGAGCAGTGCAAGCAGCTGAATTGACACGCAAAACACAATGCGTTAGAAAGAGCGCACTATACATGACAGCAAAAAGGGGAAATTGCTATGTACAAGCGAGTATTCTGATTGGTTGCGGCGAAAGTGTCTATATACAAAAGCGAACTTGGAGCTCACACACACACTCACACACACACACGCAAGGTGTCCACTTGATTGTGGGTGACTTGTCGCCGGGAAGAACGCGTCGCATTTCGCACAAATCCATCATCGTCAGCAGACGTTCAAGTTTACATACGACTTGCACTAGATTGCGATTGTGATGAGTCGATAAGCAGGAAGGACATCAAAACGATTAATAACATACAAAATAAACAGAAAAAACACTTGGAATTCTGCAGCGAATAGTTAGACACGCAAAATAAAAAGGAAAACCACTTGAAAGCGAGAACAACCCTTGCAGCAATCAAAAGAAAAGCCACAAAAAAAAAACGGCATAAATTTGCTCACTTTTTAAGATGGAGGGTTGAGGTTTGATTCATAGATTATTTATGAACTATGGATGGATTCGTTGGCAATGCATTTGCCGTAAATTGCCGGGCGTGAATAATGCGTATTACCAATTATTGGATTACCACTCGAGGTTGCCCAACAAACAACAACAAACAAGAATTCGAGTGCCGCCTTTTTAGGTTGGTTTATTCTCAACTGATTTCAGTGCAGTTTGTCTTTTCACATTCTCCACATTGAAACTTCCCCTCACTGGCTGATGATAATAAAGGGCAGCTCCCTGGTCCGTTTCGATTTGAGTGGCGTTCATGCTGTTCCTGGGCGGTTGCTGGTAGTTGGTGACGATAACGGTTCCCGAATAGGATCCTTTAGACGCGCCACTAACTCGCTTTGAACTGCTCTTGTGATCTGCATCCTTTTTCACCATCGCCATGCTGGGCAGGATACTGAGCTCGCCATCCTGTTGTTGTTGGCTCAAACGCTTCTCGGCAGCCACTCTGCGCCATTGGTCGACGATCTCCCTGACGCTCTGGCGACTGCTGTCCGCGAGGAGCGTCTTCTTCTTGGCGTGCGCTTCTTCCGGCTCTGGAAGCCCGCGCTTCAGAGAGGGCGCCTTGCCGGAACGAGCCATGGATGCATGCCAAGAAACAAACGTACACAAACAATTTAATTTAAACTATTTTTTTTATTTCTTTACATTATGAAAACAATTAAGCTGACTGGGAAAAGGATTTTCCAACTGAGAATTTGAAGGGAAAGTCTAGGCATGAGTTGGAGTGATTTTAATCAATCAATCAATCAATCAATGGCCGTGTTCAACAGAACAAATCAACAGAAAATTGATAAGATTTGTATTATTATTCTGGTGAACGGCACTGATGAGCAATCATGATTACAAATTTTGTGATTATGATGATCGAAAATTCATCTTTTAAATAGTACGCTGAAATTTTCTGATTGTGATACTTTATTATCGATACAACAAATCGTAATCAACAAAGCATAAGATTTGAAAATAAATAGGAAAAACTAATAAGGAAAGCACTTTATTCATATTCATGGATGCCACAGAAATCGCAAGCAAAATATAATTCCGCAGAAAGCAATTCCGCACCTGTTTTTTAATGTTTTTTTAGCAATTTCACCAACCTTTCCGAACTAGGCTGCTAAGGGCTGACACCTTCTCAGATTAGCAACTTTTTTAAGTTTATCATTGCAGAACCATAAGTTTTTAATTTTTTTCTTATTTAATTTATATAATTTAATTTATTTATATAATAGTTGATTTTATTTAGCTGAAAAAAAAATTAAAAGTAATCGGCGCGAGAAAATAAAAATTACTCGACAACTCTAGCAATCGTCTGCCATTAGTCTGGCAACTCTTCGTGAAAAGTGTTTTCACAAATTGCATAATCTGGGGTGCCACAGAAATCTCTTTCACCTGAAAAATGACGTAAATTTCATACAAATGTACGTCAAATTCAAGTGAAAGAGATTTCTGTGGCACCCCAGAATAAGTTAAAGGATTTTTGCGGTAAAACTTGATTTACCTCAAAAGAGAAGTTTGCAGAAGTGGTTCCATACATTTTTTTTAAACACCTTACTTCGAATTTTGACTAAAAAATGTGGCATCGCTGATCCTGACTTCGAAAATCTAAATCGGACTAGGTGGCAGCATCGGACGCTAGCGAATTTAGCGCTAATTTATTTCGCGTAAAATTATTCTGCGAATTGACCTTTGGCACAGCGAAATGAAATTGAGCTGAAATTCAAGCGAAATCGATTTCTGTGGCATCCCTGATTAACTTGGTTTTCTTCTTAAAAAAAAAGTAAAGAAGACGTTGGAATCTGCGTAATTTTAAGAAATATGGCTAGGAAAAGTGCTTTAAACTTCCTTATATAAAATAAATGCGCATTCAATATTGGCTTAATTATTTGTTAATGCTGTGTTGATTCCCATTTCATTAAGCATTTTGCGCTGAATTGTTTTAAATTTTCTAAATAAATATGGACAATAAAAAGAAATGACAACTTTGATTTTGCCTCAAAATTTAACCAGAAATCCATAAAAACCGTTTGATTGATTAGTTCTGGTGAACACGGCCAATCAGTGAAAGGTTTTCAAATAATAATAACAATAATAAATTACATATTTCCTCATGTTTTATTTTTATTTTTTGAATCCTTTAGAAATAAATATTAAAGTAGTTTACATAAATTTAAAAGGGCATTGAGCTGACATAAACTGTTGCTTTGAACAAACTGTCGTTATCCATTTAAAATTAGAGTAGACTTGATCTCGAATAGGTGGAGGGTCTTTCAGCGGTGGATTTAAATCGAACTTTGATCGGCTCATGAAAGCAGAGTTCGAAGCCGTGTTCTGCATTGCTGATCCTTGTGGCCTCGAGGGTCTTCCGCTTCTTCTTATGCAATTCCAGCGAGGCTGCCGAGTCGGTTTCGTTATCGTTATCGCTATCGATCTTAGAATTTCGTGAGGTCTGTGTACTCCGCCGTGTGTGCGCCGCATGCGTGTTGTCCGTTGAAGATCCAAGTCCGGCACGTCGAGCGTCATCTGCCCGCTTCTCCGATACCTTCCTCTGCCATTGCTGGGCAGCCCTGAAGCTGAGCAGGCTGTCCTTGTCCTTGTCGGCCATTGGGACAAGGACTTCAGCTTCTCAGTCCCCGTCCGCCTGGCTGCATGTCTTGCACCTACAATTAGCCCAAATACGATTTAAAAGTTACAAAATTACATTCCGTTTGACAAACAATGCAAAGTAATCAACTGAATTTTATATATTCAGGGGTGCCACAGAATTCGATTTCGCTTGAATTTGACTTTAATTTGTATGAAATCTATGTCAAATTTAAGCGAAAGCAATTCCTGTGGCATCCCTAATTAAATGTTGAAATCGCTGAAATTACAATTATACAGGGGTGCCACAGGAATCGCTTTCGCTTGAATCTGACTTAAATTTGTATAAAATTTATTTCAAATTCAAGCGAAAGCGATTCCTGTGGCACCCCTGATTATGCATTATATATTATACAGGGGTGCAACAGAAATCGTTATCGCTTGAATTTCACTTAAATTTCATACAAATTTAAGTCAAATTCAAGCGAAAGCGATTTCTGTGGCACCCCTGATGGGCTATAAATTGGATTACCCAGAACTTAGGAATCTCAATACACGGCTTCGTCACTAGATAAATTATAATAAGATTAAAAAAACTAACAAATTATAAGCGTTGTCAGTAAGAATCGAATTAAAAAAAATAAATAAATCAAATACAATTCTTTCAACAAGTGAACATGTTCCTTTCAAATTGTTCTTTACAGCACAGCACACTTTCCATCGACGTTACTCAACACTATTTTGTAATTGACAACACCTTTTCTTTCAATGTCAAAACAGAAGGCTTTGCTTGAATGTTTTTTCATTGTATTATAAATGATAATGTCGCCGAAAAAGTGAAAAATAATAATAAAAAGAAATTAAAAATTTAAATAAATTAACTAAGAAGGTAAACAAGTAAATTACTTTAATTAGAATGTCGAAGAAGCGACTTCATACAGTCATGGAAGAGCTCGAACCGGACAGAATAAATAAATCAGACACTCTCGTTAAACTTGAGGTAAAGCAGATGCAATTTATAAAAAAAAACGTTTAAAATACACTCATCGAAGTTAAAATAAAAGGCAACTCATTTTTGCATGAAAAATTATGATTGGCGATAACGGTCTCTTTAATTCGTCTTTAAATATTGTTATTCATATTAGTAGTCTATTTTTAGTTTCGTAAAAGTCATTTTTCGTTTGATTTTATATTTTTAATTAAAAGTCTATTTTTTCAACATTTGTCCTCGATTATTGGAAAAAAAATATTTGAATTTTCGAAATTCTCTTCGCTAGCATTTTTTATAATTTTTTGAAAATGGCAAAAAAGCCACTTTCTTATGAAAAGGAGGAAATAACAACTTTTTCATACAAAAAGAGGCATTTTTGCCATTTTCAAATAATCATTAAAAATACTACCGAAGAGATTGTCGAAAATTTTTTTTACCGTCACTCTTAGAATTGTTTGAAGGTTTTTTTTGCACCAAAAAATTAATTCTGGTACCTACTTTTAATATACTTATTAGAAACAAAAAGTAATATGGCAAAAGCAATACACAAATTTTAAAAGATTTTTTAGGGATCTTGGAATATTAGACTCCACGTATTGGAATAAACTTTGGCTACGTCAATTGGATTAAATTTAAAGAAACGTGATCTATTTTGATAGATTTTTAAAAATAAAAGTCAAAGAAGAGTTCACATATTTATTATTATTATCCGATATTTATAATAATAATAAATCTTTGATCGTCTCGCAGATTGAACCGTTGACCAAAGAACAAAAGAAGCTGTACAATGCGGAGATCGAAAGGGCGCTGGAGAAGGAATCAAAAAGAAGATCCGAGCGATCCAATGATACTGACAATGATCTCAGATTTCTGCTGGATGCGATGCCATTGGATGTAGCGGAATCGGAGCAGCAAGTGGAGCCAATTGAACTTGCGGAGCTACTCAAACTTGATTCCAGTAATCCAATAAAGGAAGCTGATGCAGACATCGATGCCAGACTTCTGGAGGAGCTGAACTCGCTGCCGATGGTGGAGCCAGAGCCGGAGGTGGAGCCCAAAGAGAAGCCGCAGTCACAGCAACAGAGACAACCGAGTCGGATGTTCATCAAGTCGGTTCAGAATGCACCCAGGATCTCGGTTCAAGTGGCCGGCGATGCTTCAGCTGCATCCCAGAGACTCCAGAACTATGCGATGCAATTGAAGGTGCAGCCCCAAGCCAAGTTCTCTCCACAGATGCAGCTGGGGGCAGCTGCTCATCCTCAATCGCAGCCCTACAAGATGGTTATGAATCCCCAGATCCGTCAGCTCTTCAGGAACAGCACACCACGTGCCAATTCCGTGTGTAATACCTGGGCAACGGCGGAGTTTATGCGGGTGAAGGGCAACCAGATGAGGAATGTCGCCCAACTGCAGCTGCAAAAGCCAATCCTCAACCAGCTGAAGATGGAGCAACAGCCGTCGGTGCGACGGGAGGCGACTCCGATGCACGTGCCACTTGTGGAGGACGACGAGGTGGACTTTGAGGAGATCGGCGTGGCGGATACGTACTCATCGTACTGGCCGAGCAAGCTCAAAGGCGGCTCCCGGCATCCCGATCCCGTCGTGGAGACGGCGACACTCTCCTCCGTCGAGCTGCCGGACATCAGCTACGAGCTGGCGCTGCCCGAGAAGGTGAAGAACTCGCATCGGCTCAGTGCCCTCCAGCTGGAGGCGGTCACCTACGCGTGCCAGGCGCATGAGCAGCTCCTGCCGAGCGGACAACGCGCCGGATTCCTGCTCGGCGATGGCGCCGGCGTGGGCAAGGGACGCACGATTGCGGCCATCATCTACGAGAACTATCTGCGGGGCAGGAAACGCGCCCTGTGGATATCCGTGTCCAACGATCTCAAGTTCGACGCGGAGCGCGACCTGCTGGACATTGGGGCGAGCAAGCACCTCAAGGTGGCCCCGATGAGCAAGTTCAAGTACAGTCGGATCAACTCCGAGGAGAACGAGTACTTCAAGAAGGGCGTCATCTTCTGCACCTACACGGCCCTGATCGGCGAGTCCGCCAACGCGAATCCCAAGTACAACACGCGGCTGCGCCAACTGATCAACTGGCTGGGCACCGACTTCGCCGGCGTCATCGTGCTCGACGAGTGCCACAAGGCCAAGAATCTCAGTCTGATGAATGCCGGCAAGTCCACCAAGACGGGCACCACAGTCCTGGAGCTGCAGCAGCTTCTGCCCATGGCCCGTGTGGTCTATGCCTCGGCCACGGGCGCCTCGGAGCCCAGGAATATGGCGTATATGGTGCGACTGGGTCTGTGGGGTCCCGGCACCTCCTACTCCGAGTTCTTCAAGTTCGTGAACACGGTGGAGAAGCGCGGCATTGGCGCCATGGAGATCGTGGCCATGGACATGAAGCTCCGAGGATCCTACATCGCCAGGCAGCTGAGCTTCAAGGATGTCAGCTTTCGCATTGAGGAGGTGCCCATGTCCCGGGACTTTCACAAGCTCTACAACCACTCGGCCGAGCTCTGGGCCGAGATCAACGAGAAGTTCCTCAAGGCCTGTCGCCTCATGTGCATCGAGAATCGCGTCCAGAAGATCATCACCTGCCAGTTCTGGTCCGCCCACCAGCGCTTCTTCAAGAATCTCTGCATCGCCTCCAAGGTGAATCACGTGGTCAAGATGGTCCGTGAGGCGGCCCGTCAAGGCAAGGCCGTCGTCATTGGCCTACAGTCCACGGGGGAGTCCCGAACCCTGGAGCATCTGGAGCTCTACCAGGGCGAGCTGACCAACTTTGTGTCCACCTCGAAGATGATCATCCAATCGTTTGTCGAGAAATACTTTCCGGCCCCCACACGCGAGTCCCTCTACAAGCTGCTCAACACTGGCAAGTTCGAGCCCGAGGCCCGCACCAGGCCCGCCTTCTGCGCGAAGCGTGCCCGCCTCATCTCCGACTGGTCGGACGACGACATGGACGCCGATGCCGGCGACAGTGACTTGGACATCGACAACGGCTGGAATGTGGACGACGACGACGACGATCGCCTCAAGCTCGGACGCAAGCGTCGTGGGCGTCCGCCGAAGCCAGACAAAGGTAAGATTCTTTTGAGACATAAAAAAGCCACGAGAGTCACAGCAAATGATGCTGCTTCTAGTCGAGGAGCTGAACACAAAAGCCACACAAAGGTAAGACTTCGCCGAGACGTAAAAATAACATCCAGGGTCCGTAACTGTTATAAGTTTTAAAATAAAAATTGCAACTTAACAATTATTTTTAAATTTTTATTTTAAGTGACGAAATAAAAATGTATCTTAATTTTTATTTAAAAAGTCAAAAATAATTGTTAAAATTCAATTTTTAATATAAAGTTGTGAAATAACACTTATTTAAGATTTTTTTCATTAAAAAAAAAAAAGAGGCTTTTTTTGATTTTTATTTTAAAGGTTACAAATAAGAATTATTCCGTAACTTTTATTCTAAAAACCAAAAATAAAAGTTTGTGTAAATATCTTTTGAACCAAATGGTGCATTACCAAAATTCAAAAATATTCTAAATCTATGATTCGAGACCTTTCATGATGATGCATCACATGTCCGTTAAGGACAAAATTAAGTATCCGACTTTTTTTACTATATTTAATTTGTTCTACTATATTTTGTTGCAGTAATTTGTATATGAAGTAATTATTGGCAAACAAAATACCAATTGATACTCAAAATACCAAAAATATACTAGAAATCATAAAAATACCAAAAAAAAAAATATCGCTTTAACCCTTATTATTGATTTTTAAAATAAAAGCTACGGAATAACTCTTATTTGTAACTTTTAAAATAATAATCAAAAAACTACCATTTTTTATTTTATTTTTGTATATTAAAAAGGTTATTTCACAACTTTTTATTAAAAATTTAATTTTAATGATTATTTTTGACTTTTAAAATAAAAAATTAATTTGATTTATATCTTATAAATTAAAAATATATATTTTTTGGCGGATATCGATAGTTCCGACTAAAGTAGGAATTTTGGTGCTTACCATTTTACTATAGCATATTTCCTTCATATTTATTTTTTTTAGCTGAAATTAGCATTCATAACTCTTAATTGTTATTAACAACAGATCCCTTTGTCTTTTTCAGTGGAGAAGATCACGATGCAGGATCGCATCCTGCAGCATCTGTGCAACAATATGAATGCCAAGCACGAGAATGAACAACGCGGCTTCGATCTCAACAAATCGCAGGCGGCCAAAATCACCGAACGGGATGTGGAGCGTTGCATAACCGTGCGCGAGAAACTGCTGGACAAGATTGAGCATCTGGGACGTCGCATGCCACCGAATACCCTCGACAAGATCATCTCCAAGCTGGGCACCAAGGTGGTGGCCGAGATGACGGGTCGACGGGGCCGCGTCATCCGGACGGACGACAATACGTTCAGGTACGAGCAGCGGGGCGAGGCAGAGACCACCATGGATCTGGTCAACTACAGGGAGAAGCAGCGCTTCATGGAGGACCAGAAGCATGTGGCTATCATCTCGGAGGCAGCGTCCAGTGGCATCTCCCTGCAGAGCGACCGACGCCTCGCGGTGCAGCGACGACGTCTGCACATCACCCTGGAGCTGCCCTGGAGTGCGGACAGGGCCATCCAGCAGTTCGGCCGGACACATCGCTCGAATCAGGCCAATGCCCCGGAGTATGTCTTCCTCATCTCGGATCTGGGCGGAGAGAGTCGCTTTGCCGCGACAGTTGCCAAGCGCTTGGAGAGTTTGGGCGCTCTGACCCAGGGCGATCGTCGGGCCACCGATGCCCGTGATCTGTCCAAGTTCAACATTGACAACAACATCGGACGCAGCGCTCTGGAGAGCGTGCTCCAGCAGATCACGGGTGAGAAACCCCTGGAGTCGATTCACGTGCCTGAAAACTACAAGGGAGACTTCAGCTTCGACTGCTGTGTGGCCTTGTCGGGTGTGGGCATCCTGAGTGTCTCGGAGGACACGAAGGGCCAACAGATGTTCGTCATCGAGAAGGACAGCAACAACATTCCCAAGTTCCTCAATCGCATTCTCGGCTGTCGCGTTGAAGTTCAGAATGCGCTCTTCAAGTTCTTCCTGAACAAAATGTACTCGCTGATCCTGCAGATGAAGCGTTCGGGGCACTTTGACCTGGGCATCCTGGATCTGGACGCACATGGCGCGAATGTAACGGCCATCAAGCTGATTCGCTTCATCCGACAGCATGCCACGGGCACAGCTGCCACAGAGCTGCACACGATGCAGGTGGTGCGCGGCATGACCTTCGATCTGGCGCTGGCCAAGTGAGTCTGATTTGAAGTTTCATTTCTTAACATAATTACTTAGTTATTTATTTACTTGATTATTTATTTTATTTTATTAATTACTGGCCCTGGCCATTGAGTCTGATGATGTATTTCAATACTTGCCTATTTATTTAAATATTTATTTATTTAATGGATTTTATATTTTATTTGTTTTTGGATTACTATTTATTCATTCATTTAATATGAATTTTACCTGGTTTTTGCTGGTTGGAAGGCTGTTTTTAGACCTTTTTTTAAAAAAAAATCTTATTTGAAAACGGAAATAGTTATTAAAATTCTGTTTTTTTACTGTATTAAGAACATATTGAATTAAATAAAAACATTTTTTTTTCCTTTGTACGAGGGCTGCTCAAAAAGTTGTCGGCCTTCAAAGTTTGACGTCGAAATAAAGGTATGCTGCTGAAGACACGGATAACTCCACTTCGGATCATTTGACATGAAAAAAGTAAACGGCGTTTACTTAGTTTAGTGTAAGAAAAAATAGTAAAAAAATTTTTAAAACTATGATTGAGATAGGGGCCATAAGATTGACAATTCTGCGTCGATTGCACTTTGTTTCATCAAAATCGGTTCAGAACTACGGCCGCAATCAGTGCCGCCAGCTCGAAAAACGTGGTTTCGAGAAAAACGCGTTTAAAGTTTTGCCTCCACTTGCATTAACATTAACATTGCTGAACAAAAAAGGCCATATCTTCTAAAGTATTTCGAATTTCAAAAACCCTTTTAAGACGATATTCTCAAATATCCAAGCTATAAAATTCGAAAAAATATTTATTTATTTAATGGATTTTTTTATTTTATTTATTATTTTATTACCTATTTATTAATTTATCTAATATGAATTTTATCTTAATGCTATTCGTACAAATTGTTAAAGCATTTTCACTAGTTTTAAATATTTATAAAAGAAATGATAATGGTTTTCATCGTAAATAAATAAATAACGCATCTTATTCTCAGATGAATACCTATTTATTTATTTGTTTGTTCGCATCTTTATTTTTATTAGCTGCTTATTTATTTGACATTAACTTAAAAAATTAAAATGGATTCAATATAACTTAAATAAAAAACATATTCATAGTAAATAAATAAATAATGTAATTTTCTTATTGAAACATTTATTTATTTACTTTTTTAGTAAAAAAATTTTTTTTACTTTTTTACTTTGTATGTATTTTATTTTTTATAAATTATTTTAAATTTTACTTAATTTTTTTTCAATTTATTCCTTTAATTATTTACTTTATTATTTTAAATGTTTATTATTTATATTTTACACATACATAGGTACAACAAGGATGCTCGCCGTAAGCACGAGGGCTTCTACATATACAAACAAGAGCGCAATAACAACAATTGCGCCATCCTCTGCCTGGATGCCCAGTCGGGAGAGACAACTGAGGCGAGCAGCGATCACACCAAGATCAACCTGAAGATCTACAGACCGAACACAGGTCCCCAAGTGCGCACTGAAACCCTCAGCTCCATAACCAATCGCTATGTGAAGGCCAATCCCGAGACAGTGCAGCAGTTCTGGGACACACAGTTTAATCAGTGCCTGCGCATGTGTTCCCACATCTACTGGAATCGCCGTTGCCCCTTTGGCATCAAGTGTGGCGTGGGTCTCCGCGTGCGCACCTATCATGTCCTCTCCGGTCTCATGCTGCCCATTTGGGATCGCATAGCGTTGATAATCGAGAAGGATGGTCGCAAGATCCAAATGATTCGCGTCAAGACGGATGATAAGCGGAAGATAGTCGGTACCGTTGTGCCCGAGGGTGTTTATCATCAGCTTGTGGCGGATCTGTCGGCGGATTCAACTGTCGAGTGCAAGGATTTCAGCAAAGCCAAAAAGTAGAAATTGCACTCAATGAAAGTAAAAATTCTGATGGATGTCCATTTCTTATAAAGATAAGAAATCAACCAAAAAAGGTTCAATAAAGTTGAACCTGCTGGAATTTAATTTTTAATGTTTTTTAATGCTTGCTCTTCTATATTATGCAATTGGATAGAATCTTCTGTATCCAAAAATCTTTTTGGCCCTCAAATATTATTAATTCGTCAGAATTTCATACTTTATTCCCAGCTTTTTAAAGGTTCTCCATTCCCTCCCGTTCTTAATTAAAAACAGTTTTCGTCTCTTTAATACTTTTTATTTTTTGCTTTTTCATAAAGATTTTTTTTTTGTAATTTTCTGTTTTGTAGTTTTTGCATTCAAAACATTGAAAAGAAAAACGCACAAAGATATACGAAACTTAAAAGTAGATTATAATTTAATTGCTTTCTTGCCAAATAAGTAGTACATATTTAGTAGTAGATCCTAAATATAGTTTAGCTGCTGCAAAAGTGTTTGAACAACTTTTCAGATACACTATGCATCTACATATTCTATCTGTTCTTCTCCTTTTAGTTGATTTTCTTGCTACTTTTACTTTCTTCTTTTTTTTGTATTTTTGTATGTTAAATTGAATTTATCCTATTAATATAATAGACATAAAACTGAATTAAGTAGAGCTTAAGATGGACAAAAAATGTTACCAATATAAATTGCATTCTTGCATTTGCGTTGTATAAAAATAGAAACTCTAATTCTCAACTGGTTCTTGTTGAAGTTATTATTGCCCAAGGCCTCGCTGGTGCCTTCTATAGATTGGCTTAGCTTCTTTTTAGCTCTATATGCCTGGCTCGATATGCACTCTGTTTCCCAATCACTCTCTCTTTCTCTTCATAACTTCTTCCCTCTCTCTCTGAGCCCTTTTTATTGTTGGGTCTTGTAGGCACTTTACGTGTTTTTTAAACCGAAAAGTATACAAAAAATCGAAATGATTCTGTCTCTTTTATAAATTGTATTTCTAGTAACTGGAGCTTGTCATGGGTCTCTAACTCGATGGGGCGGGACGGGAAAATGCTCCCATTAACTTGGTTGTAAGTACATAACGAATTCATGTTCACATGTCATGCAATGATCCTTCGATCTGTCTGCACCTAAAGTTGAGCTTATACTCGAATTCTTTTCTTACTTGCACTTAATTTTAAACGCTTCTTCTCAGTTGAATAAAAGACAATATTGTAAGAGCCGCAAACTAAATTCCTAAGACAAATACCAAATGAATTAATCAAACGAATCAAAATCTATTTAAGTATAGCTTAAGTATAACTTGCGTTGCATAAAAAACTAAGTGCCTCCATTTCATAAAAAGACAACCAAACAAAAATCTCTTAAATCCTCTTTTCTCTTACGATTGCTTCAAAGTCGCGTTTGCCAACGAAACGCGCGCACAAAACGCGTGCAAGACGCGCGCGGGAGTCGCCTCATTGTGGAGAGGTCGCCTAGTATATCGGGTATACATATATAACTGGCTGTTAACCCGCTTTAGATCCAACTTGTAGATCACTTAACGTACTACGTTCATATTGTAAATTATTTGATGCCTACTTAAAAACGCGCGCGTGCAAAAACGCGCGCAACTCGCGTCGCTCAAATTGGAGGAGGGCCGCGTATATAACGCAGCTGAGGCGTAAAACTCATGGACAAATTGTTGAGATTGTCACAGCAATTGGGCTGCATCATGCACGCAGCACAGAAGAAGGTGAACAGCGCCAATTGCATCGGCACCGCCGCCCTGGCAATGCGCCACGCCCATCCGCGACGCTGCGACTTGGAGGCGGTTTCATCATCATCGGAGCTGTCCAGCAAGGCGGCTTCATTGACTTCGGGATCTTCGGGTGGATCATCGCCAGCGGCAACAATGCGCTGCAGTTGCTCCACCACCTGTTGCTCCTGTTGTTGTTGCAACTCCAACTTTTCAGCCGCTTGACGCGTTTTGCGCGCGTTTCGTCGCTTGCTGGGCGAGGATTGTGTTTGTGGATTTGCTGACTTGACAGACTGTTGCTTCACATGTCCATTGGTCAGCTGCTGCTCCACTTGTTGCTGCTTCTGCTGCTGTTGCTGCTGCTGTTGCTGCTGCTGCTGCTGCTGTTCCTGTTGCTTCTGTTGATGTGAGGCAGCTGTGCGCACAATTAAATCGCGGCAAGTGTTTTGCAATTGTTTCAACTCTGCCTCGGCGCTTTCCATGCGTACGGCAATAGAGCGCATGGCAGCGCTGCCGGGTGCCAGTGCCAGCTCCAGTTGCTTGGCCAGACGACGCAGCACGCCCAGACGACGCTCACGCTCGGACAAACCACCGTCGGAGGTGGCACCGCCGTCAGAGATGCCCGAGTCGGACAGAGAGCCATTGGAGGCCGTGAACTTGGCAATGTGATAGATATGATTGGGATCCAGATGCTGTTGCACGGCCAACAGTTGCTCCTGGCTAACGTTGACCTTCTCGGACAGCAGCTTGGCCACCAACTTGACATTCTGTGCCAGCTCCACAGGCGTTGCCTGTCCCTTGTCCAAGGCGCCCTCCAGTCCCTTAAGTGTGCCACGATCCTGGCCCAAAGCCAAGTGGAACTCACTTAATCCGCACTCGAGCTGACGCCAGGCAATCAGTGAATTTGTGAGCATCTCCAGCTGCGAGTTGATTCTGTTGGGGATATTAAAAGTGTGATTAGCGAGGATTTCTTTCAATAAAATATAGGAAATGGGAAATGGAAATTTGGAAATTGGTATCGATATTTATTTTATTTACATATTTACAAAAATTAATTCAAATTTTTAAATTAATTAGAAAAAAAGGTTTTTAAACAGAAAGGATACAGAGAATGGATATTTAAGTAAACAATATTTTTCTACATTTTTTCTCAAGCGCGAAACCAATAATTAACAAATTTTTAATCTTATATTCAAATATTTTATAAAACATAGTTTTTTATTGGTATTCTTTTAAATAAATTAAACATCGATACCGAATTCCAATTCCTTTTTAGCTTACCTCGCATCTGCCTCGTCCCAGGCGCTGTACATGTCGCTGACCTCGTCCTTGAGGTGCTTGTGGAACTCCTGCTCGGCGTTCACCAAACTGTGCACATCCCAAGTGGTGCCAGTGGAGGCTTCCATCACCTGGTTGCCATTGCTGTCGGTCACCGTGATGGCCACTGCAGCACTTGTAGTGCCATTTGCAGTGGCAATCTCTTCCTGTTGCCTCTGTATTTTCTCCTGTTGTAGCTCCTCCTTCTTAAGCTTTTCCTTTTGTAATTGTTGTTGAAGTTGTTCGGACTCCTGTTGTTCCAGCTGCTGCTGCTGCTGCAGTTGCTCCTGTTGCAGACGCCGCTCCTGACGCGTCAGCCAGCTGTGAACGGAGGCATTGAGGCGCAACATCTTCGTGCGATAGCTGCCCAGTTGTGTCTGCTCTTGCTGGAATTGGAAATTTACATTTAGATAAGCTAGTTTCTGGATAAGAAGCTTTAATATAAAATGTATATATTTTCAAGTTAAGTTGTTTTACTTAGATCTTAAATATTTGCTAATGTTTATAGTTTTTTATGTTAAACAAAATAATGAACCGCGACAATTAAACTTCATAAATCAAGAATATTCCTCTAAAATAAATAAATAAAAAAACAAATAAATAAAAAAAAAAATAAATAAATAAAAAAATTAAATAAAAATATTATTTATACCGAACAATAGAATTATAAATAGCAGTAATAATAATAATAAGAATTATAAAAATTGATTTTTCATTTACTTTGTTTAACCTAAGCTATTTTATTTATAAAATAATACAACTTAAGGATAAAACAAAAATCAATTAATTAGTATTTTAGAAATAAATAAAACAAATTAAAGAAAAAATCGATTAATAAGTAGTTTTAAGTAACAACAGGTATAATCTTTTTAAGAAATTTTTGAATGAAAATATTTTTATTGATTTAAAAGTTATTTTAAGCAAACCAAATAAAGTAGAGTTTTTTTCTGGAAAAAGTTGGCAACTGCTAGACCTTATTAAAACTTTTAAAAATGTGTTAGACATTGTTAAAAGTTTAAAAAACAAATCTACAGTGAACTGCAAAAGTATTAATATTTTGGCATGCGTAAGTTAGCTTTTTATTCCTATTTCTTTTTTAATTCTGTGGACTGCAAAGCTGTTGAAATTTGAGCATTTAAAAGATAACTTTTTTTCGTTTGTTGTATAAATAAATAATTTGCTTTATCAAATAATTTGCGATTCGTACCTTTAATGCCTCGACGGCAATTTGAATGGCCGGCTCCGTGTCGAGCAACTCGGGCGTGGCATTATCGCCGAGTCTGCGCAGACTGAGCTTCAGTGCGCTCATCTCCTGCTGCAGTTTGCGTGCGGCGGCTGCATTCTCGCTCCAGTTGAGCAGATCCTCCCAGGCGGCCAATAGATCTGCAACAAACAACATGATGATCGTCATTATATTAAGTGATTAGTGCGCTTTTAAATTGGAGTGAAAGCCAAACCACTTCTTGTTAATTGATTTCATTTTGTGGCTGCAATTGAGGCAGATTCGTACTGGGATTCAGTTTGTGATTTGTCTGCGGATTCGCTCTGACAATGGCATTTCCCAGCCCTTTAGGCAATAAATACCTTTCGCTTCTCTTGCCGACAGCCAAAAGTCAAAAAGTGAAACTTTTATTTGTTTAGCAAGCCAAAAAAAAAGGTACAAAAAGCAGCAAAACAAACAAAGTTTTCCACTAAACGCTTGAGCGCAGTTGCAGACGGGCAAA
>JBAMBL010000658.1:0-41413 GCA_037043405.1 Drosophila subquinaria
GTACTCGACTGTCGAAAACCCCGTACTTACTATGCAAAAGCAAACACTGCTTAAAGTCATGTAATATAAGTCGCTACAAACATTTAATGCATTGTAATATATATATATTTTCGCCCAAATATATTGAGGATACGTATATCAATTTACATTAAAGATATAATAAATGATTTATTAAAGCACATCATCAAATTTAACAGATGCACAAAATAAATTGATTTAAGCATTAGAGAAAGCGAGAAAGCGATAAGAGCATTTCCCACATCTCTTAATAATAAACCAAAAAAAAATCAAATATTAACATTGAATTGATGTAACTGCAACATTAATATAAAATGTCAGGAAAACATTAATAAATCTTAAAAATAAAAAAGTCTGTTCAAGCCGGGATTCGAGCTCGGGACCTACATATGATCTAAAAAGTCTGCAAATATTAAAAAAAAAAATTAAAAAATCTGCTCTCGCTGGGAGTTGAACCCGCGACTAATTGCTAATTTACTGGGAACTTTGCCCCTTAGGCCACCGAAGCCAACTTTACAAATGCAAAATGCAGATATGTTAAGACTACAATGATTTATTCTTTGCCAGTTATGATTTCTGCAACATCATTTTAAAATTTAATAACATTAAAGAAAACATTTGGGGATCATCTGCTAACAACTTAATTTTATTGGTCAAATAATAAATACTAACATTTTGAATTGATAAAAATGCAACACTTATATAAAATATCAACATAACACAAAAAAATTGATTTTAAAAACAAAAAAAATTTTGTCCGTGTCAGGATTTGAACCCGCGACCCCCTGACACAACTGACAATGTAAGCAAAAAACTAGGCGTCTTTACAAACTGCGCCACAGTCGCTCTTTGAAATCTATTGTCCAGTAATAGATTTCATTGTTACTGGACTGTAAGTCAAAAGTAATTAATTGTATTCATTGATTGTTGTTGTTGCTGCTAAAGTATGCCAAATAATGGAAAATTTAGTTGTTCAATATCTTCTCTGTTTATTATCCGATCGCGATGAAATTTTCAGCAAATATGAGAAGTAACAATATCTTCGTCTATGCTTAATAAGGAATGTCTATCTTTAAAATTGTTCTTATAATTAAGATTTTCTAATTTGTGGGCGTTTAAGGGGGCGTGGCCAAAATCTAAAACAAACTCGATCTGCTTACAATATAGACGCACCTACATACCAAGTTTGAAGTCTCTAGCTTTTATAGTCTCTGAGATCTAGGCGCTCTTACAGACGGACAGACAGACAGACAGACGGACAGACGGACAGACAGACATGGCTATATCAACTCGGCCGTTGATGCTGATCAAGAATATATATACTTTATGGGGTCTGCCACGCCTCCTTCTGCCTGTTACGCACATTTTTTTTTGTGACAAAGTTAATAGACCCCTATACTTTTTTAAAGTACGGGGTCTAAAAAACAGATAAAAAGAAACAGACTGAAAATCAGGGCAAATCTAAACGAGAGCAGCTTGAGAGTCTGTTTCTCGGTCAGTTGGAGGTTTCTCGATGGGTTTTAACGGCGCACAGAAGCACGACAAGAGGGACAAGTACTTATACAGTGAGTAGAGTAAGTTATACCGCACCTTATCTCAAATGGGAAATCATTACCGCGTTTTTATTGTTTTACAGTTTGCAGACAAGCAACAACAACACAAATCAGAGTATTGTTTTTGTCGTTTTTGTTTTAATGTCGCAACTTTTGCTGTAAAAATATTTTTAACAGCATTTCACGTAATTTCAACAACAAAATAATTACATTTTTAAGTGCACTTACAAAGTGTTTCTCACATTTGGCGCGTTAACGTGAAGAAATCGAGAAAACCAAGCAAATAATTCGACTTGTAGATATCCTAGAAAAGAGCTTCTCATTTTCATCACAACTCTGCTAAATGTTAATAATCGCATAACATCAAATTAACATTGCTCGAGGGGAGGGCAGACAAATTGCAGTTTTATTTAAATAACAAATCTCAACAACGCCCCGAAATTGCCAAACTGAATAATACGCCGTGAAATTGTCATATATATATATAATGTAAGGCGGTAGATTGGGGGTGTGGGACTTTTACTCCCGATTCGCGACTTGATAAATTTGCAACAATTTCGCACACTCGCGTCTTTTTTCCTGTTGTTTCCGTTTTCTGTTTTGTTTTTTTTCGTTTTTTGTCAACAGTTGCCCGGCGGAAATTGGTGACAGTTGTTGTTTATTGACATGCCCGCAGCCACCGTGAAAACATTTTAAAATTTGTAAAACATAAAATCAAATCACTGTGGGCTAAAAAAAGCTGAAAGGACGAAAGGAAGGCAACAAAAATTCGCATAATATTTCACACCATTTATTTTAGAGCTCGGGGCTTGTTTTGTGTTCTTGTAAGCGGCTTGTTCCGGGAGGGAGTTGGGCGGGGTTGCCGGAAGATACCCAGAAACATAGATAGATCGAGGCATATGTTCGTGATGGGAAGCAGCCCTTAAACTTACCACAAATTGTAACAGAGATTTATAAAATTTATTGCAAAATATATGTGATTTTCTATTGTCGAATTTTTATATATTTTAGATTTCAATTTATTGAAAATAGTTTGCATTTAAGGCTTGAAAGAATTTCTGCCTTTGCAAGATATTAACGAAGCAGGAATCGAAACTGTTATGAAAAAAAATTGATTTTAATAATTAATTAAAAACTTTTACTTTATAAATCATACTTAATACATCATTATTTTTGATTAAAAAAATATAAATTAAAAATAATTATTATTATTGATTTTTATTATATCAATTAAAAATAATGATTCAATTTGATTTTTTTTTTCTTTTGATTTTTTATCAGGAAGATGATAACCTAATTTACATATGTTGAAAATTTGGAATGTTTGTCTTGAGTATTAACAAAGATGTTCTGAAAAGACTTTTATAACCAATTTCAAATTATAAAACTCTTTAAAGACATATATGTTTTCAATTCAAAAATAATAGTTATTTGAAACTTTTATTTTTTTCCTCACAAATAAAAGTCTTTCGAGACTTTTTTTTTTGAATCTCAAATATAAGTTTATTGGCTGTATGCAGGGATTCTGTTTTTACAAACAATTTGATTAATTTTAAACAAAAATCGCATTAGTCCTTATATGTGACTTTTTGAGTTTAAATTTTGATCAATAACAGTTATTTTCAGTCCCTAAATAAAAGTTTTGAGTTCCATTCAAACAGTCACACTTCATTTTCAAATAATAGTGTTTTGGCTTGGAAATCTAGCTTTCATTGAATGTACTTCTTAGGGTTGCCATCTCAACGTAACTAAAAAGGTAATGCTTTTATGTATATTTTGTCCATCATAAAAAACTCATTAGGCATGCGACATCAACTGAAATTCTTTCTTCTAATGGAAACTAAATTGCGTTCTCTACTTACCTTGGGCACATAATGCTTACTCTGAAAACTTTCACCTAAGATGCTTTTGTATCTTTGTATCTTTATGGTGTTTGTCTCACATGTCGAGGGCAGCCTTTCAATTAGAAATTTGCGCAGAGTCAGCACTAAAGGGACATTCCCACTGCTCCTTCGCAGCAGACTCATCACGCGAAGGACGTCATAAAGCGTCAAGGAAGGCGGCCAATGTTTGGCCTCAAAGTGCGTGACGAGTTGAGTTCGAGGAGCTATGAAACTATTCCCTCGGGTCCTCAGTTGTGACAAAAGCAAACTAATGGTCAGAATGAACAAAGGGATGGATTTTGGGTCAACACACAAAGTGCAGAAAGTGCTGAGAGCTCCGTCTCCATATCATATAAGAAATACTACCAGTTCTCAATCGAACTTATAAATCGGTTCAGCACGCTGGATAATTGCCCTACAAATTTTCGGCACTTCTAAATAATTAATTTCAATGGTCAACTAAGATTTACATCGTGGTCAAGTTATTTATGAAAGAATCTGAATTCGAATGCGACTCGGAGTTGTGGCTACTGTTTGTGGTTTTCTCTGTAAATATCTCGGGGGACAGTAGCAAGCAAAAGTCAGTGTACCGTGTCTGTGGTCATTTAGATGGCAGATTAGTTTTATTGCCCAACTTCTTGCAAATTGTTCACATAATATGTAAATCGTGATGTAGGCCCTTTGACGCAAATGTTAAGTTGCTTTGAATTATTTTAAACTATGATTTACGATTTGGGAATGCTTATAGATAAAAACACATATAGTACTAAAATATTAATACAATATAATCTCAGATCCAAGACGAGGGCCAAGTTTGAAATTTGCATATGTTGGCAGAAAGGCAAATCAACTCGGCTCACTTTGATGTTGTTTGTTTTTGATGTGGAACGCCTTGCGAATCTATAACTAGCTCCTCCTCAACTGTCTCAGCTGTCTCAGCTTATCTCTAGAGACAACACTGCCAGCTCCAGGTTTGTTTATTTGTCTCTTTTTTACTGCAGCAGATTAGCCCGATTATGGCCCACAATCCGACAGGCAGCTTTAACTTTACCCAATTTGATTTCTATTGCCGCGCTCACATTGATTGACCCCTGAACCCGCCAAAAAAAAACCAAGAAACCCTAAAAACTCATATGTGCCAGTGGCATTGAAGTGTGTGAGGACAAGTGAAGGTAATTTGCTTCCTGGCCAGGACCTTCAGGACCCTCGGGCGAGAGAATCTCCATGAAGCGAAGTCTAATGAAGCGGAAGACATCAGGCAGGGCTGAAAATCCGGAAAATCTCTCTATATTTTGCACAGCAACAACAATATTATTGGGCGGCAAATGAAAATACTTTGGCTGTTGATTAAATAATAATATACCCTGTATTCAAGGGGTAGGTTGCTGGAGAATATAGAAAATGGACAAAGAAAGTGAGATAGTCAAAGAAATAAATATTGTCATGAATTCCAAACTCAGACATACTATTCCTCATTATGACGAATGCAGAAAGGATTAAAATTAAATTGAAATGGTTACTGGGTAACTGTGACTGCTATTCAAACTGCTACTGCGTCTGTGTCTGGCAATATGAACAACTAAGTTGATCGCATCTAGTTTAAAATATATGTTGATAAAGAGTATTTAAAATGCAGGCTTACCTTACTTTCTACTCATTATTTTAATTGATCACACAACACAAAAAGGATTACAATTTAATTAAAATGGTGACTGGGTAACTGTGACTGCTACTCAAACTGCTACTGCGACTGCGACTGTCACTGGCGATATGACAAATTGAGTTATTCGCATCTACATACAAGGTACAAGGGGTTTGGGGTACTCGCACTCGCACTTGTATTCGTACTCGTTGCGAATATATTTCATTAGTATTCGTGACACTGATTGCATTTTAATTAACACGGCGCCAGACCATGGACCTCCAACCCCTCCAAGAGGGGGTCCGTCCAACCCGTTTGATTGAATTAAAGCCGAGAAGCGATCCGAAGCACACGAAAAATTGAAAGAATCTTTTAATAACTCAATTTGTGCATTTTGTCTGTGTAGCTGGTTATTAAATTGTTAGCAAGCTAGCCAACAATTTGTATGTTAACTGCATTTTAAACACGATCAGAGATATGATGATGTTTTAACAAAATATATATCTGCATGCTAATAACTTTAATAAGAGACTTCTTGCTGAAGAACAGCGAGAAGTACATTGAAATTTCCAACTGCTTTAATCAACAAGGGATGATGGGAAAGATGTTGATGTTTTCGATTCCTGTTTACTGTTATTGAACACTCGCAGTTGTCGATGACCACCAGCAATAACAACAACAACAGCAAACAAAAACATCATCGAGTATTCGAAATGTTCGAACTGGGAATTTCATCGATCATAAAAATAAAATGGAAATTGCTACTTCAATTTATTTGCGGCATTGCCAAAGCACATAAAAGAGTCATGAATTATTAACAGGTATGTGTTAAGGAGTGTCCGAGTCGTTGGTCAATGAACCACTCAAGTTGCAGCTCTTTTTGAAATTTACTGTAGAAAAGAAGGAAAAATAAAGAAACTTACATGTACATATATATTGATTTTAAGTAAAACAAAATGAGTAAAGGGAAATTGTTAAGGATTAAAAAGGAACCAAAATGATAAAAAAAATTTGATATAGGAGCAAACTATCTAAAAAAAGGTTGTAGACTTCTACAAAATTTGAACCATTTGTATTTGAAAATTCGCATAAGTTTCTCTTAAAACTCATTTGTTTTTTATATTTAATTATATGTAATTATCATTATATTAATAGTATGGTTACTTTTTATTTTCAAAATTGAATCAATTGGTTTCTGATAATTTAGAAGATACAATTTCTTTTTAGATTTATTTATTTTCTTTTTTTTTTTAATATTTTGGAACTCCGAAGTCCGTTTGACTTTCCACACTTCCAAGGATAAACTATCTCCCACCGTAAAACAATCGCTTATCTTGCTCAAGAAAAACCGTTTTGATTGCCGTTTGATAAAGGGCAAACGCCCCTATGGACAATGCCAGAGTTTGTTTGTCCGTTTCAGGTGTTCCTTTTGACACTTTATGAAATTTATGACATTATTGGCCTTCTTTCTATTTGCTTTCCCTGGAAAGTGAATCTGGACGAGTAACTGTAAAAACCTGCCCAAGGACACACTTGCAGGACACTCGCAGGGCAGGATACTCAGAGGCAGGCAGTCAACGATTGTGTCTGGCGATAAGAGCTCTCCGTCCTGTCCAAATACTCGTATTATTCCGAGTGATATATTTCTCTATTACATACGGCAACCGCAACCGTGTGGCAGCTGGCAACTGGAACTGAAACTGAAACTCAAGTCGGAGTTGAGGTTGAAGATCGGAGATCGCAGATCCGAAATGTTGATGGACACATGAAGCCGAAGCCGTAGAGCTCCGTCTCGGCCTCTCGAAGCTCTCTCGAATCGGGTCTCAAAGTCGCCGCTCGTCGCCAGATTTGTTATCTACAAAAGCGCGCCCGCTTTACGAGCATATGACAACCCTAAATCAAAAGCGCCGTCGGCAACTTTCATGCCAAAAGCCTCCGTTTGTCTGCCGCAGGCCCCAAGCGGAAACTGCAGAGAAGCCGCATAAATTATCAAGCGGCATGAATCTAAATTAAATATAAACAAAAATCCAACAGCCAAAAACAACAACAACAACAACAAGAACAACATTTGACATTTGCCAACGCAAATCCTTAAAACACAAACAAAACGCAGCGAGTCGACTTTAAATTTGCCTGCGCTGAAGGACGCCTGTTGTGGCAAGGGGCAGGGGACGGGGACGGGGCAGCAAGGTGCGGCATCAGCCTTAGCCTGAAGTTTGCCACTGTGCAGCGTCTTACAAGGATTCACCATTAAAAATGTTAATTAGTTGCGCAAACATTGCAAACATTTGCGATTGAGCATCATCCGCAACTGTTACGACCTGTCGACAGTGGGACGAGAGCTATTGAAGACTGGACGAAATTAAATTAAATAAATAAATGAAGAATAAACCAAAAAATAATCAAGAATTTACATTACAACTACTTAGGTATCTTTAATAAATAATACATTTAGGCCCGATTTTCAATGACCAAATAAGGTGTTTGATAACTATTGAAAAGAAAAATTGACGTAAAATGTATAGAAATTAATGTCAAATTTCAAATTATCTGTTGAATAAAACTTATATGTACATCAGAGCTCGCAAATAACAGTCAACACTTTCAGTGTGTCAGAAAATAACAGTTATTAGCTGACAGAACGATAAAAGGGATCAGAACAAAACATTAATTTATGTTTTTTTCTCAGTAGGCTTATCAGTCAAGAAATAACATTTAATTTTGTTTCCTTATGGTTGTGTTACTCAAAAACTGTTTCGTCGGGAAAAAAAATCGAAAGTGCCTTCTGAAAATTTAAAACGTTTTTTTTTTTTTGCTACAATTTTGCGTATAATGGGTCGTGTAAAAAACATAGCTCATTCTTTTTTAACTATGATAGCAAATTAAATAAATCGGAATGCAACGTGTGTGGCAAAATATTAACTGGAACTCATATTAAAAATTTAAAACGTCACAAGTCTCGGTTGAAAGATCCTTTTCTGCGCTTAATTTTATCCTAACCGATAAACGTAGCTCTCTAAGTGCGGAAAATATTAATTCACTTTTAATTGTAAAGCTTAATTCTAAATAACAATTTTTAATGTAAATAAAAATAGTTACCAAAAAAAATTATCTTGTTCTGTGGGTGTGTTGCTTTTTCGGGAGTTTGTGTCGATTTTTGCGCACCTAAAACAAAAACAACTTGAAAAGACACCTTTGACTAACACTTTTGTGTTTTGCTCATTTGCTAACAGTTATTCCGGGAGCACTAGCTAAAAAGTCTTTTTTTAACTGTTATTAGTATACAGAAAGAACTTATTTTCTAAATGGAAAATACTGAGCAGAGAGCACAAACGAAAGGAAGTAAGTGTTTCTCTCAGTGAGAAATCTTCTGGGTTTTAGTTTTTTTCTGTTTTTTCAGTGAACAGATCGAAAAAGAAATAAGTGTTGACTGTTATTTGCGAGCTCTGATGTACATTGAAAAAACGGCCCCCATACTAAAAAGTCTACTATTAAAGCCTATTTGAAAAATATACTCACAATTTGGGTTGATGATATAATAATATAGAAACGATCTGTAGAATATATAATTATAATAATGTTGGATAGGTTTTTAAAATTACAAAATGAGTTTAATTAATTCTAATGCTTAGGATATTAACGGAAAAATTAAAAAATTGGCCAATCTCAGTTTGTGTCAATAGGACCGGTTAAATATTGTCTACAAAATTTCACTTTCTTGTGTTTTATAACATTCATTGTTATTGATTATTGATTTTGAAAATTGTGCTAATTTGGACATATTATATATTTTTAAATTAAAATAAATTTAATGGATTTATTTTAAATACTATAACTTGAAGTTCATAATTATTTGATGCCATATTTTGCCACAGCCAGACCACTGTGCAGGAATTTAAGAGCGTGGCCGCGACTGAAGCATCGCGTGCATGCAAATCGCAGGCGGGATACAAAGATTGAACGCCAATTAGGATGAATGTTTGGCTTTTGGCGCACGCCGCTCTCTGCAGCCAAACGCCCCACAGTTCCAGACTGCATGACGCCTCGTGCCGCAGTAAGAGAAGAGAGACAGACAGAGAGAGAGAGATGGGTGAGGGCGAAGTTATTGCAGAGAAAGGGAAGAAGATGATGCTCAAGAAGTGACTCCCTGTCTTGCACGCCTTAGTTAATTGCTAAAAACTGTTCACACGTTCTGCAAACGCGACTTTTGCATACAACACCTGAGAGACGGAGACGGCGATGGAAGGGAAGCTGAACTGAGCCTGTGATGAGGACCCGCTGACCATCTGATGGTCACACTTGCCACTTCTCATGCTGGTCACGTACTCATCAAGCGCAAGAGTCTTTCGGAGCAGGAAATCAATATCAAGGGGCCGGTTTCATGGCCTGGGAGCTCACCTTTCCTTTCTGTTCCTTTCCGCTCAGTTCCTTTTGACGTAGACTCAACTTCCGTTGCATCCCTTACAGATTAAAGACACATTTCTTTTTCGAAAGTTTCTCTCGTTTATTTGGGGAAAATTAAGCATGTATGGTATGTCTGAGACCCAGTTATGCAAATCCAAATCGAAGTAAAAAAACAACCCACACTCATAAATATCGGCAATTCTACGAATTGTGTCCAAGAGAGACTTCAAGACCCTGGCTCCGTCTCAGGGCCCAGTCAGGTGTGCGCTTTAAATGCACGGCATCAACTACCGAAATTGTAGGCCCAACTGGGTAAGCCGAGTACCGAGTACCGATTACCGAGTATTGTCCAAGTCGCTGGTCGGGATTTAATATTATGGGCACGTTCCCATCCAACGATTCAACGGTTAGGTCGTTAAAACCGCGACTCGAGTTATTTGTTTATTTCTCCGACTGTCTGTCCGTCCGTTTAATTTCCATTCGACTTTCAGCGAATCAATCAAGTAACAACACCCCAGGGAAGGTCTTACAGTCTCTGATCCCAAAGATAAAGCTGTCAAGCTTGGCAGGTGCATAAATCAAGTTCGTATAGTTTTTTAAAGTTTCTAAATGAAAATCGCAAATGAAATTTCATTAAACTTTTGTGTGACCAAAAGAGAAAATCAATACTCGTACTCAACTCAACTCAGCTCTGGCAGGAAAGAAAATGCATACCTTCCTCTTTGGGAATTGTAATCCTGACGTGAAGCTCTTAGCTTTCCACAGTTTTCCCATCCAGTATGCTCATCACGTGCCAACGGCGACGTTGGCAAAGTTCCCAGCAAATATCCCATCAAGAAGTTTTGTGTACTTTTTAGCACATATTTCGAGAGTTTGTCTACTCGTCGCTATTTCACAGCCGATATGAAAAGCATATTCATCTATATACATATAGATACCATACATATATATATACGAGCATATAACTTGGCTAGTTCCATGTGCGGATTATGGCTTATGTATTTCACTTATATGGTACCATAACTTTACTTCACACAAAGCTGTTCCGAGAAAATACTTTACTATATTTTAAAAATACATAATTATAGCGAAATGTCGGAGAAAAAGTTTTGTTTATGTAAGCTACAAAAAGAAGATATTGTTTCTAGAGACATTTATAAAAGAAGTAAAGAAAAATTCGAATAAAAATAAACTAGTGCAAATTGAAACTAAGTATTAAATCTAATATTACTTAATAATATTTATATATATTTTAAAATAAATCTTTTATTGAAAAGCAATTTAAAATATTATTAAATAATACCAGATTAAATACTTAGTTTCAATTTGCAATAGTTTATTTTTATTACAATTTTTCTTTACAGATTTTTGTATTGTATCCGTTTATTTTTTTTTTTTAAATTTCTTTACATTTTTCTATCCCAATCTCTATTTCGTTTTTTGTCTGCAGTTGAACTGTCTTCAAATATTTAGATAATCAAAAACCTTTAAAGGTTTTAAAATCTAATCATGCCAACACTTTGTGATGCGACGTTAAAAGCTCGCGATTAAATGTTGTTGCCATGTAACCGTTGACTTTACAGTCGAGTGGCTAAAGTAGATATCATTTTCATTACAATAAAAGGTCAGCAACGATTCGGATGCTGGGGGCAAGGCCTCATTTTGTGCTCTGAGGCGCAGCAGCAAAAGCAACAAAAGCAGCACGCTCCAACCACATTTGCCATGTTTAGAATTAAGACTTTACTGAACTGAACCGGCGACAAACAAGCCAAAGTCGAAGCCAAGTTAAAGTCGAAGTCGAAATCAAAACAAACCAAAAGCATACCAAATGCAAGGCAAGTCTCAATTCTCAGTTCGCAGTTCTCAGTTGTTGTTTTTGTTTTTGTTGAGCCTCGGGCCGAGTCATGTTACTCACGTTCCAAACGAGCTTTTGTCAACTTGTCTAAATGATTTTTGCACACTGTAAACAACCCAAGACAGTGGGACAACAACGACAAATGGACAGAGGACAGACGTTTTGAGTATTGACGTTGACCCTGCACGACTCCCATACAGAAGTTTCAACTCTCTTACTGTATAAGTGTATGTGTGTGTGTATCTGTGTGTGTGTGTGCCAAGGATTCAACTCAAGTCGTGTGCGATTGCCGTGCCAAAAGAAGCTGCTGAATCAGAGGCAAAGCCTGAAAGAAACCCGAGATGAAGACCAAACCAGACCAGAACAGACCAGAGACACAGAGACAACCTGGTCCTCAGTCGTTCCCCGTGGGAGTCTTTTGTTTGTTTGGCATTATTATTGTTGTTGTTGTTGTTGTTGTTGGGCTGATCTTCGATTTTCGTCGTCGATATTGTCGTGTAATCACGAATTTATTTTATTGAAAATCACTTGACAGGTGGCGCCTTATTTAACTAAGTTGTCAGCAGATTGGCCCCTCAGCGCGGGGGAACAACAACAAAGGGAGGGAATAGGGAAGGAGGGAGGAGGAAGCTGGAGAGCTGGAGTCTGAGAGTTGAAATTGAATTTTGTTAGTTTGGGACTTGATTATGAATATAAATGCAATGCTTGGGAATTGTGGCGATTTTGCTTATGGCAATGGAAAATCTTTTAGGAAAAATATTTTAGCAGAAAATAAAAATATTATAAGAATATTGAAAAGGAATAACTAATAAGAAAAATTAGCTAATAAATGAATTGATAAGACAAAGCTAAAAGCTGAAAGTATAAGCTAAGGTAAAGCTGAAATATTAATAGAACATATTATTTATTAATTAATTTAACATCAACTAAAAAAAGTCGACAAAAAATTATTTAATATTTAAAATACAATCAGAGACCCCCCTACATTCATAACTTTACATTATGTAGCTTCCAAAATCCAACAAAAGTGAATGTAAAAACGTGAAAAAACATAGTTTGGCCCCCCCCCTGCTTGTAAAGCTGCCGACGCTCTTGGGTCAGTATGTCCTATTTGTATTTGATTCGTAAAAGTAAATTATAAAATAAAGTTCTTTAAAGTTAATCTTTATTTACATTTTTTTTTTTTCTTTCTTTCTTTGTTTCTTTCTTTTTTTATTGGATTACCCAGCACTACAAGTTTACACTTATTATTTAATGTGCTAGTCACAATGTGTTTTGTTTACTTAATATAAAGTTAAATATATTATATTTAAAAACTATATTTTACAATAATTAAATTTAATTTCATTTATAATTATATTTGATTTAATCATTATTTACTTAGTCTAACATTTGATATTTTTTCTATATTTAAGATATCGTACAAAAATTTAAATTGCCTTAAGATTAATAAAAGCTTTCAATAATGAAGAGAATCTATGTTTAAAAAAGCCTTAATTAAGTAAATAGAAATAAACATCTTAATTCGAGTATACCAGTATTAATAATCAAAATAATTTATCTTCTTTAACATAAATAAAAGGTAGTAGAGTAAAATTAAAAGCTAAAAGAGTACTTTATAACACACAAGCTGCTAATGTTTAAGGAGCGTAACTTATTAACAAAGATCGTACAACGATCTCGATTATCATAGAAAAACAGATTTAGATTTGCTCCCAATGCGGCAATTACAATATAAACTAGTCGGCGGTGCTACAGTCGAGCGGTACTCGACTGTCGAAAACCCCGTACTTACTATGCAAAAGCAAACACTGCTTAAAGTCATGTAATATAAGTCGCTACAAACATTTAATGCATTGTAATATATATATATTTTCGCCCAAATATATTGAGGATACGTATATCAATTTACATTAAAGATATAATAAATGATTTATTAAAGCACATCATCAAATTTAACAGATGCACAAAATAAATTGATTTAAGCATTAGAGAAAGCGAGAAAGCGATAAGAGCATTTCCCACATCTCTTAATAATAAACCAAAAAAAAATCAAATATTAACATTGAATTGATGTAACTGCAACATTAATATAAAATGTCAGGAAAACATTAATAAATCTTAAAAATAAAAAAGTCTGTTCAAGCCGGGATTCGAGCTCGGGACCTACATATGATCTAAAAAGTCTGCAAATATTAAAAAAAAAAATTAAAAAATCTGCTCTCGCTGGGAGTTGAACCCGCGACTAATTGCTAATTTACTGGGAACTTTGCCCCTTAGGCCACCGAAGCCAACTTTACAAATGCAAAATGCAGATATGTTAAGACTACAATGATTTATTCTTTGCCAGTTATGATTTCTGCAACATCATTTTAAAATTTAATAACATTAAAGAAAACATTTGGGGATCATCTGCTAACAACTTAATTTTATTGGTCAAATAATAAATACTAACATTTTGAATTGATAAAAATGCAACACTTATATAAAATATCAACATAACACAAAAAAATTGATTTTAAAAACAAAAAAAATTTTGTCCGTGTCAGGATTTGAACCCGCGACCCCCTGACACAACTGACAATGTAAGCAAAAAACTAGGCGTCTTTACAAATTGCGCCACAGTCGCTCTTTGAAATCTATTGTCCAGTAATAGATTTCATTGTTACTGGACTGTAAGTCAAAAGTAATTAATTGTATTCATTGATTGTTGTTGTTGCTGCTAAAGTATGCCAAATAATGGAAAATTTAGTTGTTCAATATCTTCTCTGTTTATTATCCGATCGCGATGAAATTTTCAGCAAATATGAGAAGTAACAATATCTTCGTCTATGCTTAATAAGGAATGTCTATCTTTAAAATTGTTCTTATAATTAAGATTTTCTAATTTGTGGGCGTTTAAGGGGGCGTGGCCAAAATCTAAAACAAACTCGATCTGCTTACAATATAGACGCACCTACATACCAAGTTTGAAGTCTCTAGCTTTTATAGTCTCTGAGATCTAGGCGCTCTTACAGACGGACAGACAGACAGACAGACGGACAGACGGACAGACGGACAGACAGACATGGCTATATCAACTCGGCCGTTGATGCTGATCAAGAATATATATACTTTATGGGGTCTGCCACGCCTCCTTCTGCCTGTTACGCACATTTTTTTTTGTGACAAAGTTAATAGACCCCTATACTTTTTTAAAGTACGGGGTCTAAAAAGTTGAATAATACTTAACAATACTTAACAATACAGGTCTTAAACAACATTGCAATTCCCACAAAAACCCAAAAAAATAGAGAAGAGAAAAAAGCGGAAAAAGAGGAAGAGGAGGAAGAGCGGCAATGGCATAAATGACTCCCCAGTAGGTTTGCTTATCGCCAAGAACACAACTCAATGTTGTTGTTGAGGCAACGAAATCTCCAGAGGATGCGGCATCCTTGGCTACCTGAGAAGCTCAGCAGAGAGTTGGCGAGAGAGGGAGAGAGAGAGATAGCTGGAGAGTGAGAGAGTGTGCAGTCTTATGTGAAGCTGAAGAGCACACAGGTAAGTGGCAAGTGGGGCAAGAAGCTGCAGAGTTGTTGTTGTTTCGCATTGCCATAAACATGTGGCAAGTGTTGTTGTTGTTGTTGTTGTTGTTGTTGTTGTTGCTGCTGTCGGGAGAGTGTCTGCCGATTTGTGCAACACTTTGATGGCAAAAACAGACAAACGCAAAAACAATAAACAAAGCCAAAAAGGCAAGCTCTGAGAGTGTGTGTAAGAGTGTGTTTGTGTGTGTTCAAGTGTGTGTGGATGCTGCTGGGATGCTGCTGCGGCTGCTGCTGCCGCTGTCGACGTCGAGCGTCGACGCAGCGGGGCCGGCCTGCGAGATTTGCGAGATTGCGAGATTGCTCTCCGAGGCAGCAACCGTTGGCTGCGCTCACTTGGGGACTGTGAGCAAAACCTGCTCCACCACCATTTGCAGCATGCAATCGTTGTTGCAGCAGCTGCTGCTGCTGCTGTTGCTGTTGCTGCCTCTGGGAGCAGAGCAGATGATGATGACGATGATGTTGATGATGATGTGGAGACTGAGGCAGAGGCAGAGACAGCGGCAACCCGCAGACCAACCGAACCAAGTCCAAGTGCCGACCAAGCGACCATGTTTCCTGATGCGAGGCGATAGTTTATCGACAATTTTCGTGCCGTGCAGAGGTGAACGCGGACCAAAAACGTGCGAAAAGCCGAATCGAGAGACGAGCCACGAAAAGCGAAAAGCGAGAAACGAGAATCGAGTGTCGAGAATCGTTCAACGAATCGTCGCTAAAATCGTCCTGTTTCTCGGTGGGGGTAGGGGAACCTACAGTAAAAGCCATAAACCGACGGCAGACGAAACATTTCCATTTGTTTTGGTTTCCTGTATATGTGTGTGTGTGTAAGTGTGTGTGTGTGTATGCGAATTCGCCGTCGCTTCGTTAACGTCATCGTCATCGTCCTTGCCGTCGTCGTCGTTGTCGCGGCCATGCGCGTTAACGGTAAATAATGGCCGCCATCTTGGCGTGCCAGTTGTGTGCGACATCAAATCAAAGCGATTTATATAGATATATATACATCAGAGATATGTATACATAAAAATATATACATAAAAATATATACATATAAGAGTTTACAGTGCAACCGACTAACGATTAACGATAACCGATAACCATGGATCATCATGGCAGTGGCTTTGTTGCTTCGCCCTGGGCAGCTGTCTTGGGGCATCACTCGATGGCCTCCGACGCGGGATTCGCGGCTGCAGCGGCTGCGGCGCATGTCCAGAATGTGGCCGCCGCTCATCACACGCATCCCATGCATCCCGGCCATCATCATCATCCGCACTCGCATCCGCACTCGCATCCGCACACACATCCGCACTCGCATCATCATCATCATCTGGCGGCGGCGGCGGCCAGTGGAGGGATGCCAATGGATTTGCATGTGCCCCAGGGATTTCCCTACTATAGGTAAATAACGCCACAATTGCACATGGATACGAGTACCAATAAAGAATACGTATACACACATACATATACACAGGTGCACTCCATGTCTATATGTGTGTGTGTGTGTGAGTTTGTCGCCTTTGTTTTGTGGGCGTTGCCATATATTCAAATTGTCCTGCCAATCGCAGGAAATTCAACTGCACTACATATAGCAAATTATTCCACTTAAATCCCTATATACAATACTAATGGACCCTATCGCAGAGTGAGATAGAGACACAGTGTGAGGCGAGTGTGAGTGCGAGGGAGAGGGATAGACAAATGAGTGCAAATTGCAAATAGATTGGGTTTTAATTAATGGTAAATAAATCAAGATTATGATGGAGGGAGCTTTCATATAATATGAAAGGAAAATTAAATATTTATCAGACAAATTATCATAGCAGGAGAGTATTTCAAATTTTAAACATAACTGTCAATTTTTATTTTTATTTTATTTGAAAATTATGATTTTTATAACTTTATGTTATTTTTGTCTACTTACGAAATGTAATTAAAATGGTTTTACCCACAATTCATAAATGACAATAAATAAATAGATACCATTATACCAAAAATAAATAATTTTGTATGGGTTTAAAAATAATTTTCGCAGGGGACGTTGATGTTAATATACAAATTTTAAGCCTAGTTCATGTTCTTCATTATTCTATATATTTCTTATGTGAATTATAGAACGGGTGTTTGTAAAAGGGTGTATAATAAGCTTACTATAAAACAAAAACTCCTATTCTAAAGCCAAATCGAATTATAAAAAATTTATTAGATGGGATATTCGGCTTAATAGCTCCTTTCCTTAATGAATGGAAATATCTAGTTATATGCTAAAGTCTTCTCTACATTTTTTTGAAAATGTTGCAGATTGTATATACAGTTAAACTCCCATATCTCGAGCTTCTATAACTCGAATTTCCTTCTAACTCGAGCTAAATGAGTGGCAGTAAAATTAATAAACTTAAGTCGAGTATCTCCATAACTCGAACCTCTTCTTTGGATAATGGTGATTCGAGTTAGGGAAGTTCAACTGTATTATTTTAATACGTATTATCTTTGTAGAGCAATCAGTTTAGCTGGAGATCGATTGGAGTTCAGAGGCTCCTCGTTTCCAATACTCGATTGTTCTTATAAGGGATAACTTAAATAAAATGATTGTAATATTAATAACTTAAGGCTAAAAATGAAAGTATCAATATTCGATATTGTTTCTCGAATATGAATCTAATTATCATTGATTTACCATGTTACTTTCCAACTATTAAAGCGCAAATTTAAAAAAAAAGTTTAAAATTAAAATAATATAAAAAATTTGAAATGAGTAATGGACTTGCGAAAACTTTCTATAAATTAAGTAAAGCGATAACTGCTTGAATAGATATTTTATTATAAACATAAGCTTAATTTGAATCAATTTACTTTTTAATTAATTCTGATTTTTTTATTACTAAAAACATTCAGTCAAAATAATGATTAAAGTATCATGAGCTGGGGCAATTTCTCAATTTGCAGTTCAATTGAATGGGCTGTCGAGTATTGTTGGAGCTTATTAAACATTTAGCTTAACTGGTTGGCCATCGTGACCGTCGAGTTACTTCACCCACAATCATAATCATAATCAGCCACTTTTCCTTTGGAGCCACTCACAAAACAGGGAAAATCGGAACCACCCAAGTCCAATTTGTAGAACGCGATAAACTTGAAATGAGTTCAAAAACTTGCGCCTTATGATTGAATTTAAAATTACCGAAATAATAATAATAAAGAGGTGAAAGGAGGAGGCAGAGGGAGATAGTAACAGGAGAGAGAGGGAGAAGGAGAGAAAAGGAGGAGGTAGGACCGTTACAGAGGTGCCAACATCGATGAAACTTATAATTAAACTAATTGAATTTACGTGACAATAACACTTTCAACGAAAGAGAAGCGAGCGGAGATTGTCACGAGATGATAAGTTGAACTTCTCCACTTCTCACACAGTCTCCCTCCCTCTCTCTCTCTGTCTCTCTTTCTCACTCTTTCTCTGAACGAATTGTCTGATTCAGTTAGGTTCAAGTCTCGTAAGTAATGCATGGTTATTTTCAATATCGAAAAATGAAATCGGCATCAAAGAACATTTTGCCGGCAACAGGAAGAGAGAGAGAGAGAGGGAGAACCAAGAAGAGAAGCTGAAGTGAGAAGCGCAGAAGGGCAGACCGCATTAAAGACATTCCCATAACAATATGGCGATGTCGATGTAATTCATGAACTGTGATTGGTGGCGCGTCCATTAACTCAGGGTCAGAACCGAGACGGAACCGAGACCCCGGACTCTGACTCTGACTCTGAGATCTCAGCCAGATCTCCCCAGCCCAAGCGAGAGCTACCAGTGCCAACTGCTGTTCTTCCAGACTGGACAGTTAGTCAATCTGCCACCTCGACTCTCAACTCGACTCAACTCGATTCGACTCTTGACTCTGACTCTGAAGTCGAGTCTTGACTGTGGAGTTGCCTCGACACAATCAGCGTCTATCAGCATTTTTCAATTATATCGAAATAGCGTTATCCGTGGCTGGATCGCGTCAGAACGCATAATTACTATAATCACCTGAGTTATTACCTTGGCGAATATTGGCGAAGACATACGAAAACGCCAAAGTAATATTAAAAGCAACAACAACCGACAACCGACTACAACCGACAACAACAACAACAACGACTGAATACAGAAATCTAAACTGTGATTGTTGTGTTTCCCCCTCTGCGTCTCCTCCTCCTGCTCAGAGTTGCCGCTTATTGTTGGAGCTGCTTCATGTGGATGCCTCAATTTCATTTTAGTCTTTTTTCCCATTATTTTCATATATATTTTTTATTCTTTTTCTCTCTTTTATTTTTGTGCACTTTTCTTTGCACAATTCGTTAAAGCTGCACATTAAAAATTACACTCAGCGAAATGCGAGGCAACCAAAAACAGGAAAAAAAAAGAATCTAAGCTGGAATTGAAGTTCAAGTTAAAGACAAAGTCGATCTAACTGGAAAATTGCTGAGACGTTTGTTTTTCATTAAGCTATGCCGACTTTGGTTTGGTTTGAAAGGAGAGGGGAGTGAGGGAGGAGGGAGGGGCAAGACTCCCAGTTGTTGAAGTTCGTGGCAGGAGCACGAACGGCATTTTCATTCCGCAAAGCGATCGCCGTACAGCGCCACACACAATTTTCCACGGCGTTGGCCCCAAAAAGATGGTCAGCGTATTTGCGGTTTCGAGGTCGACTTGGCCATCATCATTCCAGCCAAAAGAAAACGAAGGGGGGGGGGTAATGCAGAAACTGCAGCAGAAAAACCATCATTTCCACAATTTATATTTCGAACGTGATTGGTGGAGTTGTATTGCATGGAGAGGGATCTTAGGGGGGAAGCGACACTCTAGAGGGGCGAGCTGCAAGTCGGCCATTAAGAAATTGCAGTAAAGCATAAAGAGCAAAATGAAACCGAACAACGGCCAAAAGCAACAACAACAACAACATTGCGAGAAAATGAAATAAAATGCTGAAGATTATGATTGCGATTATGTTGGAAGCTCAGCGAAATGAGGTTTTTGAGGGAGTTACGAGGAGAGAGGGGAATGGGCGGCCAGGGGGAGTTACCTACATATATGAAGCAGTTTCGCATATGCTGGGAATAAACATATGTGTATATGTGTATGTGTGTATGTGTAACAACTACAACTGTGGAAATTTCGATGGATTGACCTTATGGGAAGCGTTTGCAATCGATTTGAGTTGCGGCATTGAAAGCAAATTCACAGCTCGCATTTTGCCCACATATTTGAATGGCAATTTGCTAGAGTTTTATATTGGAAAAGGCAGTAGGTGTAGAGTGAATAATAACTAGATTATTTACATAATTTTAAATTGTTTATAGTATTTATGGGCTTTCAGTTTAATAGATTCCTGATCTTAACTTTATTTACCAATAGCCAAAAAAAAGATTTCCAGGCCTGTTCCGAATTTCTTTTTCAATAAGTTTGTCGAAATTGTAATTCTTTACCCTGCTCCAATACCATTTCAGCTGTATTCAGCGGATTGATATCACGATCATTTTCAAACACTTAGTATAAGTTCAAACTGAATAAACGCATATCACTAAATGATAAAAAAAATAAAAAGCAAAAACTGAAACAGGTCTGATTATCTCAATATTAAAAATCTTTTTAATATCTTATTTTAAAAATGTATACCTGTAATTTATTTTAACTAACAAAAATCGTTTTTATCTTTATAAACTACAAAATTGATCAAGTTAAGGTCATTTAAATCGTTTCCAAACAATACATGATCTTATTATTTAATGATCTTTATCGAATTTCAAATAATTTTCATAGGTCATATTAGATGTCAAGTAGTAAATAGTTAATATTTATTATTATATATATGACTTAAATAATTAAGAGTTCCATGCTAACAACGTCCTAAATTAATCCTAAAGGATCTTCCACACACTCTAAAAATATCTATACCAACTCATTGCTATACGAGTGTGTAAGTTAACACACATGTACCTAAAAGACTTCATATCTTAGCTAATTATAATTTTCTGCGATTCATTTACCTTTTATCATTGGCAACTCAAAAACAACAATAAATTCTCAGTCCTTTGAAATTACCCTTTTCCCATCAGCAAAGCATATTTTGATCATAAAGCTGAAGGTGTTACACGATCTCCACCCCAAATGCATTACCAGCTACACTTGTTTCGGCTGCAAGTGCCCAAGGAGTCTCGGGTTGAGTCTTCGTCTTCTTTACCGTCTTCGTCTTCCTCCGAGTCTCAGTTGGGGTCCAGCCTACGTCACATTCAATTAAATTATGTAAATGAAGCGCAACACTTGAGCCAGAACAAAGTCCGGCACTGGAAATTGACTTTGCCAAGAGAAGAGCAAAAAGAGAAGAGTAGAGACTAAAAGCCAATGCCGAAGCTGAAGCTGAAGCCGAGACCAAAACCAAAGTCACTCCACCCACTCCGCCAGAGGCAGCGACTGTTGCTGGGAAAGAGCCGGGCCAAAGACGTTCCAGCCAAGTTTGCAGGCTGCCGTCAAGTAGAGTAAATTACAGCTTCAATGTTGTTGTTTGTGTTGCATTTGCCGCGGCTGCCGTGGCGGTTGTTGCTTGATGAGCTTGATGTTCACACAGCCGCCAGGCATGAAGCTATTACACACACACACACACACACACACATACTTATACACACATAAGCGTACTGACTGATGTCCTTGCTGCCGGCAAATTCAAAGTGAGCCAACAATTTCATCAACGCCAAGCGACGATGGCAACGTCACCAGCCAAGTTTCCTCTCCCCTTTCCCACCCCTTTTTCCCTCCTGCACCCGCCACCTGCTGCATGTACTTGTTGTTGTCTTCTGGTAGCGCGTACAAATTAATTGAAATTCATGCCGTGTTACAATAACAATGATTAAACGGCACACACATGAGTACAACATTGGCAGTGCCAGTGTTGGCCAGGGTTGGCCCTTGGCTCTTCAAACCACACCCCCTGCCCACTCCCCTCCTTGGTCGAAGAGGTGCGACCACCATCTGACCACCACCTGTCCTCCAGTTGCACTTTTTCTAACTGCAACTGCAACTGCAACACACACCCAAAGTGCAAAAGTACAAATGCCTGTTTGGAATATCAAATACAATAACTTACTTAACCAAGTTTATTGTTGATTCATAAATCGCATTAAACGGATATTGAACATTGAACTTACTCAAAGGTCTTTTGGCATTTCGACTCTCGATCTCTGTCTCTCCCTAGCTCTCTCCCTCTCTTTTAGTAGCTCCGTTTTGTGATCAAATAATTGAGATAAACATTGAGTTGCCCAAGAACAGCCCAAAAATCCAGCAATATTTCAGCTAGTTAAGGCTAACCGATACAGAAATACTCTACACTAAAATATTCTTGGCTCAATTGTTAATTTATTGCAGTTACAAATCAATATCATATGAATATTAATAATTTAATAATGTTAGATATTCAAAAGTTACATTTTAGCTTTATGTATTTTATTCAAACAGACTCTTGATTCTTTATATGTTACATCGATATCATTTTACATATGAATTATCCATAGATATTAATCTTTTTTAGGATTTGCTTTTCTTAAATAAAAGTTAGTTAAAGTATTTTTCAATATTTTATTCAATTAAAGGCTTTCTACGCGTTTATATTTTGTTATTAAAAAAAAATAATAAATAAAAATAAATTAATTAAGAAAACCATACAATCAACTGTCAACACAAACACTCCCAGCAAACCTATATACCCGTTGCAAACAGGGTATATCCGCACAGTTGTGGGCAGAGCTTTACGCGTTTCGCAAAACTTTGCCAACTTATAAATATGTATGAGAAGTTTCGAAATTGTTGGAATCCCTGCCGACAAGCAACAAAACAACAAAAAAGAGCCAACAACAACAATAATAACAATAAGAAGAAGAGGAACAACAACAACAACAGCAACAACACAAGGTCGGTAAGAAGACAGGCGGCGATCGGTCGATGATCGTAAGAGTCGATCAGTCGAACAGTTCAGTTCAGTCGATCATCAAAAACTCAGTCAGTTCGTCAGTCAACGACTTGGACTTCAATACGACAGACAGACAGACAGTCGAATGTTTCAGTAGAGGGATGAGGGGAAAAGGGAGCGAATGGAGGGAAAGGGGAGTGTCGATGCAGGAAGGCAAAAGGCAATCATTGATCAGCGGAATTTAGAGCGAAATTTTGATATTAAGGCCAAGAACCAAAAAACAAAAAAAAAGGAGGAAGCAAAAATAAAATGAAAAAAAAATTCGAAAATCGCACAAAATTGTTAAAATAAAATTAAGCAGAAATAAACGCTTCAATATGAGTGCAAACTTTGACGTAC
Organism: Drosophila subquinaria; assembly: GCA_037043405.1. Lineage (NCBI taxonomy): Eukaryota > Metazoa > Arthropoda > Insecta > Diptera > Drosophilidae > Drosophila > Drosophila subquinaria. The sequence continues at coordinate 23,258 of JBAMBL010000658.1, forward strand.
CCTCAGTGAATTGAACTGATTGCAGCTGAAATTGCAGTTGAACCGAGTGCCAAGTTTTCACTTCCACTTCCCTTCAGTTCTGTCCCTGTTCTCAGTTCCCTCTAGGTCTATCAAACTACGAGTACACCCCGATTGTTTGCGTCTTGCGCTTTAATATAAATAATTGTTTACGGCAACCGCAAGTGGATGTGGCAGCCACAAAGTGGATCGGCGACATTGCAACAGAAGCACACACTGCATATGGGTAATGATAGATCAGCCAATTGGCCTCTTTCCTCTTCTGGAGGGGCAGCCTAGGGGAGGGGGCAACGCGTGCGATGCATGTGTGCTGACCACAACTCGGGACTTTGGGTCAGCATCATTCAAAAACGAGCTGTTGACGCATCGTAGACACCAACAGCATGGAGGAGTGTTGTAAAAGCTAAGGACATCTGATATTTTTGAGGAAGCGATTCTAAAGTTAATACATTTTCATGCGAAATTGGCGCTGTTTCGTCAAAACTAAAATTTCAGTGTTGAGCATGATTAAAAGATAAAACTAAATGTTAAGAGCAGGGACCGTAATCATTATGAGTTATATTATAGCGAATTAGCATAGTAATGATCATTAAGGATCATTATTTGATAGCGTTTTTTCGCTGAAACCACGAGCTACTGCATTTTGTAGAATTTTATTTTTATGAAGACTATTTAGAAGTTTTTTAAAATGTTGATTCTGGGTATTACAGGTCCTAAAGGGATGTGCAAAAAGTACTGGTCATTACAGAAAAGCCATGAATGTAAAGTAAATTTTTTTTTTGACAATGAAAAATCATAACTTATGATTTGTTGAGTTGCTTAAATTTTCATCATTATTATTGTTTTGTGTATGAATTTTAAGTCATTTTTGATGTGAGATAATCTCAATAATCATTAGTGTCTGGATCATGAACACTCAAAATAAGTCACACATGACGCGGTAGACTGGAATCACATTGCTCGAATTTAGGTGTGCCATAGAAATCGCATTACGCGGGGGTCCCAGCTCAAACTTGTATGAAATAATTCAGTACCTAAATTCTGTGAAGCGAAATTCAAGCGAAAGCGATTTGGGCATGACTAATCATGTCTTCTAAAATATGACAAATCGTAATATTACTTTGCGATATTCAACTTAATTCATAAATGTCGAATATCAATACTCGACTGCTTGGATTTCATAACAGCGCATTAACAACCATTCTCATAAGATTAAAGACTCTCATAATATGTACACTTAAACATACTGAATTTAACAAGCCTCTAATTTCATTTAGTTGGCGTGCACTCAAAATATGAAACGTACTCGCTAGATAACTTCTCGCATAAGTATCTGCAAGCATTTTCAGTCATCACTTGGAACAGAAGGGAAACTGAGGGAGTAATGGCAAGAGATGTGTAGATGGCCAGTTAATTGGTTGCAGCGATTAGTGCTAGTTAAATGTGGAGATTAGCACCTGTTCCATGAATTATGGTCCACAATTATGGCCTGTGCGCCGTCAAGTCTGGGACAACCTCTTAATAGTCCGTTGGCAGAGCCCTTATGCGACTTGCCAATGCCGCCCTGGACCAACTGGCAAACTGGCAAGAGGTCAGCACTCTTTAGCCGAGATACAGCCGGCGTCTGTGGCTTGGCGACAACGTCGTGCGCTGAGCTGATCGACGATGACGATGACGATGACGTCCTCCTTGCTCAAGTCCCTCGAGGTCTGTGTCTGCTGTCTGCGTCTTTGTCTCAGTCTCTGTTATTGTGTTTTGCTCATGCCAATTTATTTGTTTTTTTACGCACTCAAGTGCTCTGGCCACGAAACGCAATCAAAGTGACAGCGACAGAGAAAGACAGGAGAGAGCGAGAGAGAGGTCGAAGCCTGGACCAGAACGTACTACACAAGCCATAGTCGAGTTGGATTTGCACGATGTGAAGCTTTATAACGCTGATGAAATGGCTTGTTGCAAGATCGCATTGTGACCTCGGCACCCGTCTGCTCCCTCCCTGCCCCTTCCCAGTCCAGCTATAGCTAGACGGTTCGTGCACAATTGTTGGTTTCCAGCGTCTTTCTTGATCAGCGACGTCTCATGTGGTGACTCTGCGCCAATGACATCTCCTTGGCTTGACGGCCAACCCGTTGAACATCCTGTGGAGATGCGGTTGTCCATTCGAGAGCTGGATCTGTTGGAAGGGAGGACACGTGTACCAGTTGCAGTTAACAGGGCTGTGGTGGCAGACTCTGTTTCGACATGGTGGAGAAAGCTTAGAGAACTTAAACTTGTTAAATTTCGATTTTACTAATCAATTCAGATTATTTTTGAAAGTAGTGATTATATAGATTCATTTTGAAAAATTTGTGACTAAAGATTACGATTACAAAAAATAAATAAATGTATTACGATTAGAAAAAAATAATCCAAAAAAGAAGTAATCCAAAATACTCAAAAAGATTATTTTTGAGTTATATTTTAATTTTTGTCAATCATAAATAATTGGGAAAAAACGAACGTAATTTAATCATTAGTTCGACTTTTAAACAAAAATAATCTAATTACCAATGATTATGATTACTAACCATTATTTAACAGGTATGGACTAAGCCTACTGAACAGATCCACTGTACTGGAAAAGGTTGGAGTAAAGTCATTTGTGAAAAGTAGAGTAAATAGAGGTTGGGCTAGCATTTTTTCCATTAAAGGGGGTTCGACTCAAAAAATATATGACTTGATTTGATATTGTTGTACGGGAAACGATTACTTACAAGTGCAATGTAATAATTTCTAACTGAAGCTTTTTTAATATAAGGAATTTGAATTACAAGCTATTCTTGTAAGCGGAAGGCTTATTCAGAAAGTTCTGTAGAGTGTAATAGTAATCTTCAAAATATAAATCAACTTGAAATGAATAAACAAGGATTGTTATGATAATACATTTTGAGCTAAAACAGAATTCGACCTACTATAATGCGGAAAACTGGAGGTGTTTGAGCCCCATTGGTGCTGAAAGGAAGTGTGAACATTGGCAAGCAGCTTCCGGTGATCTTAGAGAATTCTTGGCCAAAAGAGCAGTTGGCGATCGTTAATCGAGCTTGACCTACGAGATTGAGTAAACCGCGGCGATAGAGGCAATGAAAAGAAACTTATGAATATTATTCCGAATATTGGCATGGCGCGTCGAAAGATCTTTCGCCTTCCCTTACCAGGTATCGATTGGAACTTCGACTCCATCGAACCGCGATCGATTTAGGGTCAGACGACGCGCGGTTGATTTGGCGGTTCCGAAAACGGACAAGTTAAAGCGAAAGGCGCGGTCGCGGCTTGGATTTTGGGCACGGGCTTTACTCAGACCGGGTGGTGATTTAGGGAAGCGGTACTCATATCTATCATATACTGATGCACTTGGCTACTAAAGAGCTGGCCAATAATGCGCAGCTCTGTGGCAACTTTGAAGTGCAATGTGCCGGCGGGATTTGTGGTTTATTAGATGATCGCAACTTCCTGTTGACCTTCTCCGAAACGAAAGAGAAAGAGATTGTGTGCGTGAGAAAGAGAGAGTTGTTGGCGAAACTAATCGACTATTTGTATATTGTTTGATTGCTTGCAGGTATCGTGAGGATGCTCTTTGCTGGGGCGACAGGTGAGTTGTCTGCCGCGCTTGCGAACGCCGATAGCCGACACATTTTATCGGACAGTTTAATTCGTTTCAACTTTTTCCCTCAATATGTCGACAGGCACCCAAGTTAAAATGTATCTTGTATCTGTATCTCGTATTTGAGTGTCCACGAGGAAATTTCATGGAGGACTGCACAGTCCTCGGTCGGCATGCGCGGTAAGTAGTTAACGTTACCTCTCTATACCCCTCTTCCCATTCCCCTTCCCACTCGGCAAACTCTCTTCGGTGTGCAGCTGCTGGCCGCCTTGGCTTCGCATAAGCATAAAATTATTGAATGCCGTCAACGTCGTCGCCGAACATCAGCCGCCAGAAGGGCGCATGTCGCGTCATACTGAGATACTGCGGACTCAGACTCGTCTAGTTGTAGCTGCACGACGCGTTGCTGTCGAACGCATGATGTGACCGGTGCGGTGGAGCTGTTGCCACTCAGTTTGCAATCTCTGGACTAGCCCGAAATTGGAATGCAATCATAGCAGCAGAAAATATAGTTGAACGCACTTGAGCGTCTCACATATCTCTAGAATTTATGCATGAGCAGTCGATCTGAAATTAAACATCAACAGCATTTATCTCAGAGTTCAGGTCTTAGCCCATCTGCTGATGATCTGTATTTTGGTTTAGCGCTTTATAAATTTCATTCTCACGGAATTTTTTAAAATCAAGCATTATTGAAAACACTCCGTTTGAAGCCACGTCACATCATTAACATAAACAACATTTTTTGGAAGATGAATTACCACTAATTCATAACCGGATAACTGTTGTGAATACTCATATCGCATTCAGTACACATATTATTTAGCTAGATACCGACGTACCAAACAGAATCCATCAGCGCGCGGCGGCCATCATGGTTCAGTTCGTCTAGGCTCAACGCTAGTTTGATAGCTGCTGCTGTTGTTGTTGTTGTTGTTGTTGTTGCTGCTGTCGCTGTCAGTTGGAGCAACTGTTGCCGCTGCTGCGGCCGCTGTTCGTCTGTTGTCTTGTTCTCGTTGTTATGACATTTTACATTTTTAATGGGAATTCTCACATAAAAAGTACAGGTATCAGACTAATTGGATTTATCTCGAGGCTGTCGCGCGTTGTCACACTCTTTTTGCCATGCTCGGCTACTTGCCGGAAGATGTTGCAAGGCATCAAACGAATCGCTAAGTCAAGCTGTCTAGCCAGGTTGTCAGCATCGTTGACAATTAGCACAAGCCGGAGGGGGGTCCGGACTGTGCCAGACCAATGGCACAATGCCGATTCCAAACCAAAGGCACAATCGATCAATGCAACAACAATCCAGCAACAATGTCACAATGAGGCAAAGTTGCATTGCTTAAATTGATTTCTGCAATTAATTGAACAACGCAAATGACAAACTGAAAGCAACTCACAAAACAAAACCAACAAAAACTCAACAATAAAAACAACAACAAGAAGCATTCGTGGAATGCACTTTGCTCCCGAACACGCTTCCAGCTCGCTTTAGCAACCTTAAGAACGAGGCAAGAGCAGCAGGAGACACGAGGAGACACAAGGAGACTCCCGGAGGCAGACAACAGTTGCAGCTTCCTTGCTGCCTTTTTCCTCTCTTGGAGTCAGTTTTTTGCTGCTCTTCATCCTTCGATTTTTACTTTAGTTTTTTGCCAACAGCTGTCACGGTCATGTCTGGGGGCTGTTGACTCTGCCTTAGCTTTCATCACACTGATTCATTCTATTTATTCACTACTCAAAAGTCTATTTATTGTGGGTTTATTTTTATATTTTTTATTTCTTAAAATGTTTAAACTTACTTTTATTTTATTTCTTGTTTTATTTCTACCAAGCTAGAAATGAATTTTCTAAATTTTGGAATCGCATAAATATAAAATTCCTAAAAATACATTTTATCTAAAAGAAGTAGACAAATGATAAACCAATTTTTTTGGAACAGAGTTTGTAAAGATCTTTTATGTATTCTTTTTGTTTTTCAACTCTTTAATTTTCAATATAATATATTTGTCAGACTGACGATAATTTATTGAAACTCTCATAGTTAATAATATTAAAAGCAGAAATTTCCATTCTACTTTATTTATAACCAGGGATTAAAGCCCTAACCGAAACCGTAACCTTTAACCGGTAAAAACCGATTAAAACCGTAACTGACCGTGACTGAAAAAAAAATGCATTTGACCGAAACCTTTAAGCCGAAAGTCTGTAATTTAATTTACTAAAACTATAACTTTTATTAAAAAAATTAAAAATAAAAATTGAAAAAAAAAATAATTTTCAATTGTATTAAAAAATTGCAAACAAAAGTTATGGTGTAACTTTTAAATACAATTTTAAAAGGATGTTTTATTTTCAATTTTTATCAGCAAAAACTTAAAAAACAAGCTGATTGTAAAACGAAAATATTTGTACTGTTTCCGACTGTTGTTGTCTTGATTTTGCTATTTCGGTTATTTTTTAATTTTTGATCTTCCATTTTTAATTTTTGATTTTAATGTTTTCATTTTGAATTTTTATTTGTGCTATTCAGAGCACTGTGGTGGCTGAAATAAAATAAATTGTGAATAATGTAACTAAGCTACAGGTACACTCTGAATGAGTAATGCCTTTAATTATTAGCTCAATTTAATATAATTATATTTTTGCAAAACGAAGTTAAACCAAAGCCAATACCCGGTATTTTCACATACCAAAAGCACCGGTTACAAAACCTTAATCAGAGATTTTGCGGTGGAACCGATAACCGACAACCGTAACCATGAAAGTAGTCCCAAATGTAATTATTTAACATATTTAAGCACCAGTATTTCTTATCTAATAGAAACTCTATTTTCCGAATTAAATTTAACTAATTATATTATTTTAGTCTTACATCTGCAGCGTTCTCTTTAAGTGTTTCGACTTTACCGTATCGATCACATATTTTCTGTTGCGCACTATTCATCAAAGTGTCCTGAGTGCAGTGTGCCGGGTTGCACCGACTCACTGCTCAGATGTCTCAGCTCCGAACTCGGTGGAGTCGAGTCAGGAAGGCGGCACAGAAGGCCAAAGAGATCGATTCCGATCACAACTGGACACTTTGTGTCGCCGCAGTTAACGGCTACGGCTTGCGTTAGTGATTTGCCAAGCACCAGAACAAGCAGATCGCGCACGGGCCGGTGCGAGTCTGGTGCCCGCCGGCGCCACGGACATCACTCGATATTTGTGTGCTGCAGTTTTGGCTTGGCCTGTGACTTTTTGTTTTGCACTTTCGCAGCGTATATTATGGCTCAAGTATAATAACAACAAAGAGTCAAAGCAGTCGACTTTCAATCGAAACGATCAATCAATCCAGCCAAATCTATGCTCAGCTTATAAAATAACAATTGAAAGTGGATTGGCTCAGTTTAAAGAATGTGCTACAAATAAATAAGCTTATTTAGTAATTATACTTAGCAATAAGGAATTTGCGCGGAAGTTTGCAGTATCTCTTAGTGTCTCTTAGCTTAAAATATTACCTATGAGAAATTTTTATTTGTTTTGAAATGAATTTGTTTAATCATGTGGTCCAAAAATCAATATTATACAGAAGTTTCTTCGAAATTCTCAAGATTTGCTTTTAAAGATTCTTCTTCTGATCTGAATTTAATGTTGCATCATGAGAATCTAAAATCATGAATCTCTTCCTTGTATCTTATATAATCCTTCCAGCAAAACAAGTGAATCCTATTCGGTTTAGTCCAAAATCTGGGCTGTTAATCATAATTACTACTTTTTTGGTAGAACTGACCTAATGTGTTTCAGTCAGAAGCACGCACTAGGAATCTAGACTGTTGAATGAGAAGAGCTCCTCTAGCGTGGCCATTTCCAATACGCGCTCGCTCTCGCATCAGCAGGCTGTCTCTGGCATTGTAATTGCTTGTTTGGGTTTGTTTTTGTTCTCTGTTTTTGTTGTGAATTATGAAGACATTTGGATTTGGGGCCCAAGAACAGTTACCTTTCGCTGCGCCATAAAATCTTCAGCCTGACGAATCCTACTACAGCACGTCGCCCACGCCCCTGCTCGAAACGAAAATATAAAGATGACCAGAAAGGAAGGAAAACTTGAATAGATTGCGTCACTTTTGTCACCTTCTATTGCTCTTCTCCTGTGGGCTTGTACCCAGGCACAGATCGTGACAGATCGAGCGATCGCGGTTAGTTTATCGCTTCCTCTGGGGCAATTGCGTCTTCAACTGTGCGCAAATTGAGATTGGGACAAAGTTGAGGCGTACATGTTTAAAAAGGAAAGACTCAGAAAAATGTGCTCTAACAGGATATACAAACCGTGCTACTAGCGATATAATAAGTTTCGACTGTAACTAGAACCAATAGAATTGTTGCATCGATTAGTTGGTGATGCATTATTATCAACTGAAAGTGGTAAAACGAATTTTTAAGCATTTTCAACATATTCTTTAATTGAATTATTATTTGTACGTCTTTAATATGAATAATATGTTTTCAAAACTGTTTTCTCACGTGTTTAATGCACTAGCAGAGCAAGTTTGAGGACTTGTCTCTATCGAATTCATTCATTGACAAGAATCGCGATCGCGCAACGAGAAGTCGTGTTTCAACAAATGCGAAAGTCTGCGAGTAATTTGGAGGAAAATACTAATTCTGATATGTTACTATGCCATTTTAGTTATATTTACTGTGGTTTTTATTTAGTTATTTGTAACGCGATTTGCAGTCACGAACTTGACAAGATTTCCACCTAGTTTGTTCCAAGAGTTTGTTTATTAAATTTTATTCGACTTGTAAAACTTGTTTTAATTTAAACTTTTAATATATTTCTGTATTAATATGGTTTTTGCTACAATCTTACCATCATACTAAGTGTAATCGTTAAATTCCATTTTAAAAGTCAATTTTTAAAGAGTATGGAACAATTTAATTTATTCCAATGTAGAACTTGAAATACAGCATTTTTGAAAGAAAATTTCACAAGATATGGATCAATTTTATTTCAATTTTTATTTTAAATGCCCGGTGTGACTTAAATTGTTGTTTCCAAACTTAAATGTGTGGAGTTATGCTATCAACATTTGCAACACTCTTTAGTTGATTATTTATTTTTATTTGTTACCTTGACATCGCAGCACGCAGTCGATTCGATTATCGATCGATTGCAGCGCCTTGGCCGCAGCGTTGACCGCTTCATTGAATTTGTTTTGATTTTGCGCAAATCACGGTGGCTCCGTGCTATTTGAAATGGATGCCTCGTGCTGGATAACCGGCAAGTGCTCTGCCCTCTATCCCTCCCACTCCCTGCACGCAAGTCATCTCGACCAAGTCGCCGGTGCTTGCTGCTGTTGTTGGAGTAGGGAACGGAAGGTGGCCAACTGATTAGAGAGTGGCACTTGGACGCAGACAGCCCATTCGTGAAGTCATGCACAGCACGCAGACGTGGAGGGGGCGGGGGGAACTGACTGGAATAAACATTTGGCGTCGTTTGGTTTTCGAAAAACCAAAACCGAAACAGCAACTGAAACTGAAACCGCAGCTTTTCAAGCTCATGTCCAAATGCAGCCGTCAGCACGCACTCGAGATCCGGCTACACGCATGGCCATGTTAGCTGCTCAGCAGACGCGTCCAAGCGTGAGTGAGAGAGTGAGCGCCCAGACGCATCGTTGCACGTCCATGGCGTCCTCGAGGCATCCACACGCATCGACCTACACTCGCTGGTTGGCAGCTTCAATGTCTGGATGGTCTGGTGCTGGTCTGCTCGCTGGATTCATTGAAAACCGGAAACGCTTTCAGGCCCAGCGTTCGCGTTTCTCGATTTCGAATTCGGCGACGGGAGCTGGACGGGTGTTTAATTTACTTTCTTACTCGTACGCCTTCCACCTCCACCTACACCCCTTCGATCCCTCCTCCTCCCAGATTTGCCACGTTGGCACGTTTTCCAATTGCACAGCCAGCGACGCGTAATTGTGGGAGCAATTTGCTGCGCTTGTCTCTGGCTCTGACTTCGTCTCTCTCTCTCTCTCTCTATCTGTCGATCGTCCCTCTGCTCCCCTTCGTCCAACTGGGCTCAAGAAATCGATCACGTTTCTACACATGTCCCAGTTATAGCTGCGCTTACGTCTTTGCAGCTTGACACCGAGGATGTGGCAAACAAGGAATACAACTAAAACTGCAAAGCTCACTGAGAGCAGCGGCGCAATCGATACCGTTGCTTACACGCAAAGTGGCTCAATTAACTCCGAGCTATCCCATTTGTTGGATATTTATAATGACACAGTTTTACCAGATAATTGAATGGGAATAATATGGGAAGTGTCGTATGATACGCAGGATATGTCTGAAGTGTGGAAGTTTACTACATGATCTACGTGTAAACGCAAGATTAAAGTCTCAGGATACTTTCGAGATCAAATACGCCAAGCGAGCTGCGTACTCATTTTGATATTTATTTTATTTCAAATATTTACTCTCAACAATTATTATACCAAAATATTTTCAATATAACAGTTAATCTAAACAGTATGAGTAAATGTTTTATGATAAAAATTCTGCACGTGATATTAAACTGTTGTATATGTAGATAGAGAATTCTGGAACTTACATGGTTTTTAAAAATGTTTTTACATTTTCGATAAAATCTGAATTTCAAAAAGATGGTAAAAATAATATTGCTTATTATTATTATCTTAAAATGAAGATAAACATTATCTTAACAAATTTTCTCACAGTTTAACAAGTAATCGAAAACTATATATGATATCTGACAAAGTTTCGAGACTTCTGGCTTTTACATTCTTTAGTTTCGTTAAAAATTGCAATGAAGTCAATAAATAATATTGCATAGTAAATTACATATTATTGTCTTAAAGAATAATTTAACAATTTTTTCTATGCTTTGGTTATTATATTTTTGATAAATAATCGCAAAATAATGAAATTTGATTAGAAAACTGAAAGTATTTCCAAATTAAACCCATGTTTGAAGCGAATTCAAGTGACTTCAAACACATCCTGCAAATGATTAAATCAGATTCCGGATCTATAGACGGTCTTGTATACGACTGCGGTGCCTTTGAAGGTGACGGCGAATTGCTGCTGTCGCACAGAAATGGCTGCCACAAGATTTGTGGTTGCCCTTTGCCGATTGTTAAACAATTTCTGGGATTGCTTGATAAACGCATAATAAAACGAGGCGAAGAAGTAAAACTGCTCTTGTGCGGGCTCAGAATATTAAAATCACCTACAGACGGTAATGCGTAACCGGACGTCCCCTTCCCCATCACGTCAGGAATCCTGGCAAGGGCTCGGGTGTAGTTTTGGGGCTCAGTTTGTTGGCTGTTCCACCATTGGCATTTTGTCATCTGGTCACATACACAGACACACATAGACAGACGAACGAACTCCCACTCTCTCACACACGCACACACACAGGCAGCGAGCGAGAGACAAACAGCGAAAGTCCCGAAAAATGTGTAAGTAAGTAAACTAATTGCTGCGCAGCTCCGACGACAAAACTGGGGATCCAATATGCACCGAGTCGAGCAAGAGAGAGACGTCGCCAGTGGCGACTATGCGGCGGTGCGAGCGAGAAGGCAGGTCGACAACCACGAAACGCGTCTGCACGTACACATTTACTCGAGTCGCAGCGAGCATGCTGCTGCTCTTTCACACTACTATGCTCATTTGTGTTGATTCACGATCCGCCGGCAGCTCTTCGCACTGACACACAGGCAGACACAAACACCCACACAGTGGCGCCGTAGCGACGACGGCGAAACGAGAGAGCTCCGTGAGGCTGCTGAGGCTGCTTACTGGTGCGCCCAGTGACCAGTTGCGTCAGGTGCTCACACACACACACAGGCAGAGGCACACACACACAGTTCTGGCGCACGCTGGCTGCCTACACGTTCGTCGGCCGATGGCTCGTCGTCGCATTCGCTGTCGTGTCCGTCACCCGCTAAAATGTGCGCTACAGACCGCCTGCGGCTCTGGCTGTATGGCGAAGTGTGGCTGACGCTGCCTTTTTTTACTTTGGTTTTGTGTGACGTGACGTGATCATTCTTGTACGTCGCAACGGACGTATAACGTAAAGCACATCTCTCTCGTCTCCGTCTGCTAGTTCTTCTTCATTTCACGTTACTTTCATCATCATCGCCATTGTTGCTGCAGTTTTCACGCAGACTGCGACTGTAGCCGTATCCGTATCCGTGTGTATCTGTATCTGTATTCCAAGTGTGTGCCGTGAGTGCGTAATTGGCGCCCATTTGTTTGTGAGACTTCACTCCACTCGACGCAACGCAACGCAACTCAAACCCCATCACAATCAGAATCGCAATCACAGTTCCCGCTTTCAGTTGGAGTGCTGCGATTTGCGCCCAGCGACGTGCCGAACGCGTCTGACGTGCGTCCGTGCTCTCAGGAGCATGCAACTGGCCAAAAGTCGATAGCTCGCTAACTTGAATGCCAATCGAAGCTGTCAGTGGCACTCCGGCGTTAGTTTTCCGTGCGTGATTCGCCCACGCCCACCCATCGTGTCCATGTATCCGTGTCCGTGTGTGTGTGTGCTCGTCCAAGGATAATTGAAGACAGCAACTGACACGTACGCGTGCTCCAACTGCCAGACAGACAGACAGACAACAACAACATAGAAGTTGACCTTTCAGCCCAGGATGGCGTACGATTGACCAATTCCAAGCCCAGTCCAAGTGCTAAGATTGAAAAGTGTGCCAGTGCCAGTTAAACGCCAAGTGTTACCAATCTCAATCAGGCCAAATCGACTTTCAGCTAGCCAAGATCAAGTGCAGAAATGTCGCCCTATCAGGCGGTGGCCATGGACTACGCCGGCTACCAGCGGCAACGCCCGGCGGCAACGGGTCATCCTGGGCATGGTGCCATTCACCGGTCGGCTCCGTGAGGCATGTCGTGCGGTGCAGTTCAGGCGTGGATGGTGCCAAGACATCCGGGCGCGCCTCAGATCTGACCGTCGAGCCGGGATATGGTGTATTAGCATATTTAATATCGTGCTGAACATGATTTTAAATATAAATAAGCATGCTTAGCGAGTCTTCAATTAATTGTGTTGGATAGCTTGAAAATTCTGATGACTCTCCAGTTTTTAGGAAAATCAAAATAGCAAAGTTCTATATAAATTTAAATAGTGCATACGAATATTATCGTCTGTTTAAAGATATGTATGTTTAACAAACCTCTCGTATCATCTTTACCACAGGAAAAAACTGTTCTCTGACCTTAAAGTTATTTAAAGTCCTAAATTTATGATATTTTTCTGAATACTTTATCTCCCATTTCTCGTCTGCTACCGACAGAATGTCTTCATACAGCATAAATTTGCGTATGAATAAAGATGTTTTGATGCGGCTTTCTTATTCAATTAAATCCCGTTCTGATGATGTTCATGTCCCGTACCGAAAATTTTAAATTTAAACTCAGTACTCGATTTTTCCTCGAGTTGAAGATTTTGATGCAGAACAATTCTTCAAGCAAGTGACCTGAAACGAGTTTTTAAAAACTTGTTTGCAAGTATTTTTTCTGAAAATCCTGCTAAAAATGCCGTTTTTTCTACATTTCACACAAAAAGTGGCTATTTTGCGAAGTTAGCGATTATCATATCATGTACTTTAAACATAAACACCCTTTCTTTTTTTGCGGAAAAAACTTCTTCACGAACCAATGATGTCAATCGAACTGTATTAATTCATTTTATATACTATTTTTTATTACACATAAAATTATTATATAATATCAGAATTTATCCTAAACCGTCTTGAACAACGTGAGATTTAATTTAATTTGTTTTTTTTTTCAAATCTTCTTACCCTCTCTTCCTCATGTCTTGCGCATATTTGACACATTTTGCTAGTAACGAGTGTTTGCGAACCGTTTCATTTGACTTTTTTTCTCGGGAACTGCAATGACATCAGCTGTAATGTCAGAGTTGTCCCACTGCCATGACAACAACAACAATGAGAGAACTGCCATAGAGGTGCTTCTCTACAGCCCATAATACAATGGCCTGATACAGTCTTATCCGTTGACATTCTCTCGTGCGAAAAACAAAACATCAAACTTTCTATTTTCAATCTTCGTAGCTCATTTTCTTACCCTCGAGTCTTGATTGGCTTGATCGTGTCTCGTGCCCAAAATGATGTTAGGAAAACCGCAATGTTAGGGGATGCATCCAGGCTTGGTTCTTGATCAACGACAATATTGAGCACCCTAAATTCCCAGAACAATTCACCGTGTTCCAGCTAATCAAGAATCTGGAAGGTGGAAAGCTGTCACACAGTCACACGCATAAGAACAGAAGTGCAAAGTGCAGAGCTTTTCAAAGCTCACCTCACAGACAACTGAAGGTGTCTGCATTCTCCCATAGATTGCTAATGACGAGCGCCTGTTGGCGCAGCAGCGCCTATTTGTACCCCCTGTTTGGCCGCTTTCGGTGCGGAGTTTGCACAAGAATCATGGTTTATCTAGGCTACGATGACGAAATGCTAAGGGATCTTTGGCTGTGCACGTCTTCGGGCGATAGTTCAAATCGCTGCAAGATTGATGCTTTCCGAAACGGAATAAGTGCAATTTGCCCGAGCGCGTGTAGCGAATTAGTTGAGGAAACCATATGCGATCTAACAGTTCCATTTCAACACAACAGCGTCCAGCTAGGAGACCTAGGACACAACTAATATAAAGACAGCCACGGAAAATTTGTTATTCGGAGTGCAAGTGGATTCATAAAAAAGGCGAACGGCTGGCCGTGACGGATGCTCTGTACGGGTTCTCGATTTACGCCGGTTTCATTTTAATTTATCAAAAATATCGTTGTGACCCTCCGATAAGCATCAGAGATGCAGCAGCAGCTCTCAGAGTAATTCCCTTTAGGAGTCAGTTAGCCGGCCGCGGCTCAAATAAAGTTACGAGCTTGTGATGAGCGCATTTACCGAGCCCCAGATGCATGGTAATAAAAGCTGACGAAATGCCGCCGATTTTTGCACTTGGGCCATGGGAACAGCCGCAATACCCGTGTACCTGTAGGAAGTTTAAATGTTGCTTACGTGTTTAACAGCGTTGTAGTGTCGCCCAATAGCGCACATTCTGTGGGTATTTACTATAACACGCTTATAAACAGAAAAAAGCCGCAGTCTTTCTTTTACAGCTATTAAGAAGTCAAGTATTCGGAAGGTCTATCTGGAAATTCCGGTTGAATGATGCATAACTTTCCTTAACCCATTAAGTACCCATTAAAATATACAAATTTTGGAAAAAAAAAAAAATCGACCTCTTTTCCTCGATTTTTCCAAAAACAATTTTTGATGCAAAAACATCCTTAAAACAATTTTCGGAGTGACTGCAAAAAAAAATTGTCAAAGATATTTTTGTTAGTATTTTTTATAATTGTTTGAAAATGCCAAAAATGACCATTTTAACCCGTTTTCATGCAAAAAGTGCCTATTTTGCAGTTTTCAAGTTGTAAATATTTATTTGAAATTTAAAATTATATTCGATAATATTTTAATCAACCTATTTGATTTAAAGCAGCGGTGGGCACGCAGTGGCTCCGGGAGCAGCGGCAACTCCCAACTTAGGTAGACTCTAATAGAGTTGTTGTTGTTGATGTTGTTATAGTGCTCCCGAGTTCAGAATACGTTGATTTAAAGTAGTTTTCCAAGTCTTGGACAAAAAACTGAATTTTTCTTACACTCAAAAATCATAAAATACATCTATATTATATATTTTTATAACAACACAAATTTTTCTGTAAAAATTTATCCGCTTTAATTTAGACAGAGTACTTAACAATTTCAATATGTCCCTAATTAGGCAGAGCATCAAAATTTCACTACAATAACAAAAACAAAGAAAAAGGGTTAAAAAAAAAACAAAAACAAGATGTACCGAAAAAAAGCCGACGACAACGAAGATGACAACAAACTTAAATTATGAACGCTTAAAGCCAAGTTTCTGGCGAAGATGATGGCCAGATGCTTGAGCTGCGATAGCAAAAGTTCCGAGCTGCAGACATCCGACTGCGACTTCGAGTCCAACTTTGACTCCAGTTGCAGCGGCGGTCTTTCAATCTTTTGTGGATTGCAGCAACAGTTGTTGAATGAAAAGTCTGTGCATTAAAGCTGAGATCGAGATCAGAGTATCTGAGAGTCGGCATCTGTTGAGAGGGAAGTGAGAGAGAGAGAGAAAGAGAAAAACTGTACAAACATGCAAGACAATAATAATACAAATATCAACTGCCAACTAAGAGTAAATGGACAATGGAAAATCTGTAACGCATTGAAAATGAGGCAATTTTTCTAGCTTGGCTGCTAGAAGCGATCGCTGAGTGTGAGAACAATATTGTCATGGTCTTGGGAGAGTCTTGGGCTGTCTTGGGTCCTCTTGGTTGTCTTCGTTGTCTTGGACTCGCCCTCGTTCCACTGGCTGTTGAAAGACTGACAAATGTGTGGCAATTTGTTTGGACTGACACCATTTCATCACAATGCAACATGAAGAGCGGGGAGGGAAGGGAAGGGGCAGCCAAACAAATTGCCAAATTGTCTACGCTGACAGGTGAGGGATGCGAGAGAGAGGAAGCGAGAGATAGGGAAGAGAGGGATCCTCTCTACAGCTTCTTCGCTGTCCATTCGTCAGTGTCTACTTATAGCTTATGTATCAATATTTATTGCCACAAATTGTTGCTAATAATGTGTCCATTTGTTTGTCTTTCTGCCACTTGCAGCATCCTCGAGCTGAGGAAGGAGAAGTCACGGGACGCAGCGCGTTCGCGACGTGGCAAGGAGAACTATGAGTTCTATGAGCTGGCCAAAATGCTGCCACTGCCCGCAGCCATCACCAGCCAGCTGGACAAGGCTTCCATTATAAGACTGACCATAAGCTATTTGAAATTGAGAGACTTTTCCGGTCACGGAGATCCACCATGGACCCGCGAGGCATCCAGCAGCAGTAAGCTAAAAAGTAAGTCTGAAATTAATAACATAAATAGTATATAAATAGTATTTAATCTGTTTAATCAAAAAAAAAAAATCTACAACTAAGAATAAGTTATTTCATAGAATAAAAAAGTTATTTTTACACTTTCAATTAGTTACATAGCTTTTAAAAATATTCCTAAGTAATTTTCCAATTTATCTAAATTCTAATCTGAAGTTGATTAAATGAGTTATTACTTTAAGCACTATAAATGCAGAAAATATTGATTATTTTAAAGCAAAAGTTGGAATATAAATTGCTTTTATTTTACCTATACTGGTTTTCTAATTGAGATGATAGATAAACAATTCTTTAAAGACTTCCGTTTTAAAATCCTTTTGTAATATTTTTGAAAAGTCTTACTTCTTCTTGTTGTCAAGGGAAATACTTTCTTAGTTTTTACAACGATTTCTAAGTAATTTTCCAATTTATCTATGTCTTAATCTGAAGTCTATTAATTTGGCAGCTACTTTTTTATGTATAAGTAAAGAATATATTGTTTATTTTAAAGCTAAAGTTGGAATATAAAATGTTTTTAGTTTACCTATACAGACTTTAAAATTGAATTGATAGATAAATAGTTCCTTTTACGAAATCCTTTTGTAATATTTTAGAAAAGTCCTACTTCTTCCTCATATTTATATATAGATAGTTCCTTCCGCTTGTTGTCAAAGGGAAGACTTTCTTGAGCTAACGTATTTTTTAAGTAAGGCCAAAAACATGAAGTGCAGTGAAATTTCCGAGCTAATTTGCATTGACGACTGTACTTGTGCGTGGGCGGCCATATTGGACGCCATTGGCGAAGCGGGGAGCAAAGTGAACGGCAAAGAATGAGCAATAAAACCGAAAGCAGGAAACACATTTGCCTACATTTGATGGCCAACAGGGAAGCAGAGTGGGGGAGTGAGGGTAGAGGAGGGAATACTACCAGTGAAATCAAAATTTGTCAACTTTTCTATGCCAAAAATAAAAGTAAGAAAAACAAAAATAAGAAAAATATGCGCGCGCACCTTAAAAACTGTTGAAGCCGCTTGACAAGCGACCAGCAATTTATTGGTATTATTTTTGGGCTTTTGGCCCGCAGCGAAGACTGTGACGGAGACAGAGATAGAGACAGACAAAGACAGAGACACAAGCCATGGCGATGGGGGCCTCGAGTTACCGATTTGCATAAAATATCGCTATTAAGCGTAATTTATTTTATTTGCCGCGCATGCGCAGCCATTTTTATATATATTTTTATATTTTTTAGTTTGTTTTTTATTTTTGCTCACGTCACTGGAGCTTTTTTATTGTCATTGTCGCAGCTGTTGTTGTTGTTATTCATTTATTTATTTACTATGTAGTTTTTTGTTTATTTGCTGTCGCTGCTGTGTCATCGCTGCCATTGTGGAATTTCAGAAGGCCAATCAAAGGGGCCAACCAAATTCCAACTATAGAGCCCATTAACTGTAACTGAATTAGGCAGCTATCGATTATGGCCGATAAAAATCAAAGCAGGGAATGGGAAA